>PISX010023297.1:0-30023 GCA_004024625.1 Mellivora capensis
ATGCAAACCTTCAGCTCTTACTATTCCCTCAAATCTTCTCTGCATCAGAGATATGAGTGTTTTTAAAAAGTCCTCTTTTACCACATAGCATTACTTTTCACACATTCACACACTGTTCCCGATTGTTCTTCTCCAGAAGCATTTTGGTTTATTCATACTTCTTCCAGAGTTGGGAGACTCATACTACATTTAGCACAGCATTGAGTGAGAGTATCATAATACTCGTTCTGAAATATATGTTTCTATGATAGCCTTAGAATTAAAAACAAATTGCTTCTCTTTCTCTCTCTTATGTTTTCCATATCATACCATTTCCTCATATTGATCTTGTGGTCATTTAAACTCTTTAAGGCTTCCCACACAAGGTGTTTTAAGTCATGGTACCATTCCTGTAACTGCAAGCTGGAATATTTAGACTCAAGAGAGGGCCCTTATAGTTTTCATTTTTATAGTTTACTAGCCTCAAAAATTTCAATGGGAAAGGGTTGAGTGCACTGTGAATTCTTTTTTTATTGAATTTAAGCAATCACTACTACTTTTCCTAAGTGCTTACAAGTCAACCTTATACATTATTTTGGATTTTATCTGGCCTAGTGGCAAGTTTACATGGATGCCCAGTACTATATGTCCCGATGGTTAAGAGCTCCACAAAAGTAGAAATTTTCTAGCTGCTTTGTTCACTGATGTATGTCTAGCAGTAGGTCCACATTTGAATCTGCAGAATAAATGAATGATGTGACAGATATTTTCTATGCACTAAATTATTTAGTCTCCATAAATGTACATGGTAAGTAATATTTCTATTTCATTTTACAGATGAGGAAGTGATGCACTCACTTTCAAATTTCAAAGTGAATATTGACTGGTTACTGGAAATGAACTCCAACATGTGTATGGAAAACAAGAAACTCGAACCCAAGAATGAGATAGCCGAATTACCTAAAACTGATTAGATTTGCTTTATATACAAAGTATAGCTATTCATTCACTCAGACACATTTTGAACTGTTTTTGTGTACCAAGCTAGGAGGAATTAAGCAATAAATAGTATCAAACAGCTGTTGATCATTTCAAAGAAACAGAAAATGATACTAATAAGAAAGAATATGGAAATGAAGGACCACACATATGCTTATTTAAGTGTTTGAGTGGGCATGATTCAAAATGACACAGGCAATTATTTATTTAAAAAGTCAGCAAAACTCAAGTGGAGGTCACAATCATGAAATCAGATTACAAAATGAAATGTGATAGGAAGCCCTTCTGATCCACATAAAAATTGAGAGGATGGGTGCCACTATGAGACCCACATCAAGATTTATTAAAAAAGATTTCATATTGATAAAAAATTGATGTTCATTGTCTTGTAAATGAGAGTGACTGATCACATATGTGCATGATTGATATTCCTCACTTATGAAGATGGTATTAATTAACCGAAGTCAAGTAAGGTTTTTAATTTGTCTAGCTTGACTAGTTACAATTTATATCTATTCTTCATTGTTGATCTCAGAAAAATTCTTTTGTTGCAGGACTTCCTAGATTACAAAGAACTTTACTGGATTTTTTTTTTTCTTTAGCATCTAAGCTATTGATTTTCTTTTGCCACTCATACAACAATGTATTCTAACAAATCATTAGTCAAAGCTTGGAGGCTGACACTTTAAAGTATAAAACTTTAGAGTTGTACTACTCTATAAAGCCTATATCAAATGCTAATACACATCTATTCCTACAGTTGGCATGCATCATTATACACTTGTAAACTATTTGCTTTGATTTGACTTGTTCTAGTAAGAAGAAGCCTAATATGAGAGATTAGGCTTAATTTCAGTCCAAAGAGATACTGGAAAAATGATTCATGAAATTATAAAACCAGAAATAAATTATTCTTTTAGATGATTCTATTATTTAATTGGCACATTAATCCCACCCCCATCACTATTTGCAGTTTCATTCAGCAAAGTCACGGTATAAGCCAATTCTGTATTCTGAATTTCAGCCAAACACTTGACTGTGACCTTTTTATTTCCATAGTTTCTAATGAAGGGAGAAGTAGTTTTGGCTTCCTCAGTTTCTGATGAAAACTCCACTATTAAACTTATTGAGAATCCCTTGTACTTTATGAGTTACCTCTTGTCGCTTTGGAAAAGTGTGTGTGTGTGTGTGTGTGTGTGTGTGTGTGTGTGTGTGTCTGTTGTGTGTGTACTGGGCTTTAAGATTTTATTTTTTAGAGTAGTTTTAGGTTCACAGCAAAATTAAGAGAGAGGTACAGAGATTCATCATTCACTTGTACACATGCCTTGGCTCCCTCATTATAAACATAACTCACCACAGTCATATATTTGTTATCTTGATGAAACTACATCGATATATAATAATTACTCCAAGCCCATAGTTTACCTTAGCATTTTTGTTTTGTGTTGTATAGTCTATGGTTTTGGATGAATGTTTAATGATATGTATCCATCGTGATAATACCATACAGAATAGTTTCACCCCCCTAAAAATCTTTTCTATTTCATCCCTCTATTCATTCTATTTATCCCTCTATTCATCCCTCCTCCCACCCTTCATCCCTGACAATCAGTGATCTTTTTACTATAACCATAGTTTTGTCATTTCCAGAATATCATGTAGTTGGAATAATACAGTACATAGGCATTTTAGATTCTTTTACTTAGTGCATTTAAGTTTCCTTTATGTTTTTGTTCTTGTTTAATGGCGTGAAAGCTCATTTATTTTTAGCCCTGTATAATACCCCATTATCTAAATGTACCCCTATCCATTCACTTACTGAAAGACAATTTGGTTGCTTTCAAGTTTTTGTAATTATTAATAAGGCTTCTATAAATATTCATCTGCCAAGTCGTTCATACACTTTCTTTGCTTTTGACTTTTGATATTTTGACTATAATGAGTCTAAGTGTGGATCTCTATGATTTTATTCTACCTGGAATTTGTTGAGCTTCCTGTATGAGTAGATTAATGTTTTTCTTCAAATTTAGGATATTTTTGGCCAGTATTTCTTTAAACATTTTTCTCTTTCTCCTCTACTTCTGGAATTCCAATTATGCTTATGTTGGACAACTTAATGGTGTCCTACAGTTCACTGAGTCTGTTCAATTTTCTTCATTTCTGTTTCTTTTTTTCTCAGACTAGATAATATTTACTGGTTTCTCAATAGACTTATCTTCAAGTTTGCTCAATCAGACCTGCTAGTAAGCCTTTCTTTTGAATTTTTGTTTCAGTTGTAATTTTCAGTCCCAGATTTCCTTTTTGATTCTTTTAAAAATCATTTTAATGTCTTATTTGCTGAGATGTTTACTTTAATTCTTTTAACATATTACACATATTACATGTACTTTGAACAAATCACAATAGCTAATTAATATCTTTGACTAGTCGGTCCAATGTCTGAGCTTCTTCTGGGATATTTTCTATTGATTGTGGGGTTTTTTTCCTGTTTATGGGGTGTACTTTACTGTTTCTTTGTGTGTACTGTAATGGTGATTTAAATAATTAAATGAGACAAATCTGGAAATTATATCCAACTTTCCCCACCTCCACCACACCCTCAACTTGTTGTTGTTATTGTTGTAGAAGCCTTTTTGCTTGGTGATTTTTTTGCACCACTTGGGTGAGGTCTATATTCTTTATTTTATGTCCCCGGAATCTCATGTCAATTACCTTTGTGGTCAGCTAATCACTAGACAGAGATTTTCATAACTGTCTTAGATGAATAAGCCCCTCATCCTTTGCCAAAGGACTTTGTATGTTCTGGAAGAAAAGTTTGGCAATGACAGCTTCACTTTAGCAACCACTTCCTCCTTGTGCAGACCTTCAGTGTTGGATATAGGTGAGAGATAAGTGCCTTTATGGGTCTTTCCTGAGCATGTGCACAGCCCTCCATATATACGTTACCTCCAAGGTCATCCAGAATATGTCAGAGCTTTTCAAAGCCTGCTCTGAAACAGTGTTCCTAAGTTTTTCTTTTTATGTTTTCTTGGAAACCTGCTTACTTTTCCTAACTGGTATCACTGTCTTAGACAGCTTTAAATTTAAACAATTATTCCTGATTATGTTTAAGCAGCACTCTGAGCATAAATCTTTTCCCACTGAGTAAGGTCTGAGTTGGTCAAGTAAAGACAAATATTGGAAGTAGAGATTTTCTGGGGAGCCATCAGATCAAATATTGACAGTTCTCTGGGTATGTGATTTTGAGGGGAGCTTCAAACCCATTCTGCACCTCCAGTTATTGCTACACCACTACTTTCCACATACACTTTGTTTGCAAGGCTATTGAATTTCAAGGCTACCAAACACCTAAGGAGAGAGAGTTATAAATACAGCAAGTCAAAAAACTTGCTGTTCTTACCAAATTTGGCTATCTTTCTTGACTAAATATTCTCCCTATAATTCTTTGCAAGTTTTTATTTCCTGAGTTCTGAAAAAGTTGGTTTTTACTATTTTTGCAAGTTTTTTTTTTTTGTAAGAGCCCAACATGCAACCTGAACTCATAACCCTGAGATCAAGACCTGAGCTGAGATCAAGAGTTGGTTATTCAACTCCCCTAGCCACACCCATGCCCCTATTTTTGCAAGTATTCTTATTGTTGTTATGGAGGAGCAGATTTTTCGATGCCCTTACTGTGCCATTCAAGTGTTTCTTCTGGTTTGCTTTTCCATTTCTGTAATAGATTAATTTTTTTCATTGCTCTCAGCATGTGGTTTTCATAAGTATCTTACTTAACTAAAACTTTCATCATCATTTGATATAGAGGTTAATGAATGAATTCAATGTATTAAAGATTGCTATGAATATAGATATTATAAGATTGTATATGATTCTGATAGAGTTTATAATAGATTTTTTACAATTACAATGCTAAATATCAAAAAGAGAACTTTATAATAGAACAAATGATAGAAGGTTAAAGAATTTTAAAACTTGCAAAATAAAGGATAGAACATTCTGATCTACTTAAAAGAGTAATATTCATTTTAACAGAAACATTGAGATAGATAGAAAAAAATTTTTTTAAGGTAAAATAACCACAATGATTCATCTTTTTTTCTTGGGTAAGTACAGTCAAATGTCATGTTAGTCGAATACAATTAATTATGTGTCAAAAAGAGAGAAAAAATAGTGCAGACAATTCTGCTCACCATGCATGAGTTGAGAATGTTAATATGAGTTTGTTCAGTCTTACAGCCACTAATGAGTTAAGTGTCTCATTATGCTGAATCTGATTTTATTCTTTACAGATACAGTGCTGGAAAACTCCATTTTGACAGGTCTTTATCTTCTGGGTACATGCAAACATTCCTGTTAACATACAGAATTATGTGTATGATACCAGGTGTCATAGATTGTACAGGGTTCCCAAAAAGTCATGTCCATTAGGAACCTTTGAATGTGAACTTACTTGGGGGTACCTGTATGGCTCAGTTGGCTAAGTGTTTGACTCTTGGTTTCGGCTCATGATCTCAGGGTCATGGGATCGAGCCCCACAATGGGTTCTGCACCGAGGGCAGAGTCTACTTGAGATCCTCTCCCTCTCCTTCTGCCCCTCCCCATGCTCAAACATGTCTCCCCCACCCCCAAATAAAATAAATAAAATTTCAAAAAAGTGTGAACTTATTTGGAAATAGTGTCTTTGCAGATATAATTAGTTAAGTTAAAATGAGATCATATTAGATTAGGGTGGGCCCTAAATCCAAAGACTGATGTCCTTATAAGAAGAGGAAAGGACTCACAGAGATATGCACAGAGAGGAAGATATATGAAGGTGGAGGCAGGGTTAGGAGAGATGCAGCTACAAGCTAAGAAACACCATGGATTGTTAGGAACAGATAGAAGCAAGGGAAAGGCAAGGCAAGGAAAGACTCTTCTCTAGAAATGTCAGAGGGACCATGGCCCAGCAATATCTTGAGTTTGGTCTTCAAGCATCTAAAAGTGTGAGGGAATAAATTTCTAATGTGCTAAGCCAGTCAATCTGTGGTGTTTTGTAGGAGCAGCCTTAGGAAACTATTATAGCAGGGATTCTTTTTTATTTAAAAAAATTTTTTTAAAGATTTTATTTATTTATTTGACAGAGAGAGATCACTAGTAAGGAGAGAGGCAGGCAGAGAGAGAGAGGAGGAAGCAGGCTCCCCACTGAGCAGAGAACCCAATGTGGGGCTCGATCCCAGGACCCTAAATCATGACCTGAGCCGAAGGCAGAGGCTTTAACTCACTGAGCTACCCAGGCGCCCCAATTATAGCAGGGATTCTATAACTTTCACCATAGTGAGACTACAGGTCAAATCCTCAGACCCCTCCTCTGATCAAAAATTGCTCTTCTATTAGAAGTCCCAACAAGTTTTACATAATTGTCATGAGGGTTAAGATAGTAAGATTTTGAGACTGATATCTTTGGTTTGAATTTTGTCTCTATTTCATACAAACTTTGTGACTTTAGCAATTAATATAATCTTTCTAGAACCCAGTTTCCTTACCTGTGGAATGGATTTAATAATCAGACTCTTACATCATAGAGTGAAGAGGATTAAATGGGTTAAAACATGCATGAAGGTATATAATAAGCACATCAAGACAGTTATTGGCTATTATAGTTACAATGAAATATTGTACTTTTGCAAATAGCTGCTATGTAATGCACTTTATGGCTCAGTTCTGCATATGTTTGCATTATTGCTTGATGTAGCCCAGGGTTTCTCAACCTAGGCACTATTAACATTTTAGGTGGATAACTTTTGGTTGTTGGGGGCTGTACTCTGTATTATAGACTGTTTAGTGGTTTCCCAGCACACTATATGCCAATAACAAACATCCTTTCCCACCGTGTGACAACCAAAATTTTTCCAGACACAGCCAAATACCGTGGAGGGAATACCACTTCTTATTAAGAACTACTATTTTAGTCTTAAGTTCTTCCAGGCCTGGGAGTTGGTCTTATGTCACTTTGTTAACTCTCAATTATCAGACCTCATGCTCTTGTATAAACATTGAACATTGATTTTATAATTTGTTATATTATACAATAATTGATGGGAAGCCTATTCAGAATCAAAATATTAAAGTATATAATAAAGGGGGTTATTCCTCCACCATTACTCCCATCATGACCAATATCTAGTAGCTAGACTGGTGCTTGGCTTATGAGAGGTATTTTATAAATGATTCTTAAATGAGTGAGAAATTGGAGGAATTGTTTCTTTATTAAAAGGGGTGAAATGCCCCCTCATTCACTGAATCTTGATCTTGTAAAGGCACTGTACTAAATACCTTATATGTGTTATAGCAATTGAATCTGAATTACCATATAGTGGCAGAATCCCATTTTGTAAGTAAGAAAACCTATTTTTGTTCAAAGTCATACAACTAGTAAGAGACAGAAGCAAGTTTTTGGTGCATATCTTCCTAAATCCTCATCTATACTTTGCATTCCTCTGATACCATGGAGTTAAAATTAATAGCCCTAGAACGAATAGAATTATCTATAATAGTATCAACCTTTTTCAATTTGTTTCCTAAAATTACACAACCAGTAGAACATTTTAGATCCAAATAAATGCAATAAAAACTAATGAAAGCATCTGATGGCTTTGAAAGACAATTTTAAATTGTAGGATTGAGGAAAAGCAAGCAGGTTACTTCCCCAAAGCAATTATTCATCAGTCATGAGCTTAGACCAACTTATCTTATTTGACATACATCTCATCACCTCTACTCAGGCTTGTAGCTCTCATTTCAGGATGGTATGTTCACAGTGGAAAATAAATCTCAAAAAGATTTATTATGTCATTAATCAATACTCAGTGCCACAGAGCAAATAAACCACAAACACGCTGAATCCGCTAGTTCAGATGTCCTTAGTCCTGTCACACCAGAGTAACTGAGATCTGAGCCTGCTCATCGTAGGGCTGAGTGTGTGTACAAATGCACATATATGATATCCTATCTAGAAAAGTTAAAGACTATTTAATAATGACTTACTGCTGTCCTCAGACATCGTGGATCATACCCAAACTATAAATTATAGTGAGAGCTGCTATTTTGTAAAGAGTGCAAAAAAAAAAATTAGATGTAGATTATCAGAGGGGATCCAAGAGATGGTGTGGTAGGATCCTACACTCACTTCCTGCCTTGGACATACCAAACTATAGCTATATATTTCCCTGTAAGAAAGATTTGAGAACTAGATAGACGTCTCTCCACAACAAAGGATAAAAGACCACATGGAGAAGGTAGAAGAGGCAGATACATGACCTTGTAAAATACCTGATTCCTGGCACTGCAACACACAATAGGAAGGAATCTCTAGACAAATAGGTATTTCTCCCAGAGCAGCAAGGTGGTGGTGTCAAAACTGGGCACTCCAGCTTCTAAGATTTATACCAGAAAAATGAGCCCCACAGAATGTCTGGCATAGAAAATTAATAGAGCTAACATCTGGGGGTGCCACAGTGCTAGGAGAAACTGGGATTTCCCTCTTTGAGGGAAGTGTGGCCTCACTTGTCCCAGACCCAGCAAAAAAAAAAAAAAAAAAAAAAAAAAAACCACTTTGAAAGGCACCTAGATTATCTGTGAGGAAGACTTGTTTGCTGATCTGGAGGCATTGGCTAGAGGGGTAGGGGAAAACTGAGACATTTTCTAGAGACAGATGTGGGGGCAGATGTCTTCAACAAGCTCTCCACATAGCCCATTGGCACAGGAGGGTAAGATCAGACGGAGCACCCTCCTGTTACCTTGGTAGGATGGATTGAAGGTGAGCAACTGGGCACTTGCTGAGGCTGAAGAGCATGAGTAATTGCAGCACTCCCTTCCTTTATCACTGGGGTGGGGGAGTGCAAATGGTCAAGGAGTTCTGCTTCCTAGCTAAATTCTGCAAGCTAGGGTAGTTGTGACACTCCTCAGGCCTCTAGTGAGTATAAGCAGTGGCAGCATTCTCCCATTCTCTGCTTAAAGTCAGCACATGTACAGGGAAAGCACTTTCCTGGCATTGCTGAAGCCCTTGGGCACACACATTCAAGATATTTTCCCACTGCTTTCTTGAAACTAGCAAGTGTGCCTCACTCCCAACACTCTCCAAATGAAACAAGAATTCAGAATTGCTGAAACAAGCAAGTGTGTACAGTCTATATAGGGAACACCCCCTGATCACCTGGCCCTGGTGGCAAAGAAGGCTGGCATTCCAGAGTTCTACAGAGTGTAATAATTGAAAAGACACTGCATGGAAATCCACCACCACTAGGACACTGCGCGGACAGCAGACTAAGATAAAGACCTAATTCTCCTATGAAAAGGGCCTATTTACCTAGCCTGGAACTTCAGCCTAAGAGATAGGTTCCAGGGTTGCCACATATCTAGAAGCTGTGGAGGTGCTCCCAGGGAACATGAATAGGAAGACACCATCTTTGTGCACCCCACAGGGCTTGCTACAGCTCAACAAGGCCTCACAAAAAGAAACTTATACAGTCAAATTGAGTCCCAATTCTTGCAACTATCTCCCAGGGACACCGCCAGATTTCCTGGTATGGAAACCAGAAGGGATTATAACTGTGGCCCCACAGGGCTATATGTATTTGTACACTTTGAAACCTGCTGCCTCAGAGTCTGGTCTCCAATCACCATGAAATTAAATGTTAAAAATGCGTCTCATCCTCTTGGATCACTAATGGATATTGGCACACCCTCAATAATGGGGACATATTAAGAATAAATCAGGTGGTTTAGGTAATAACAAAGGTTTAAGAGACAACCAAAAGCTAAGACATGATTAAACGAGAAGAATTATCACCTACACAGCTCCAATATCTCAAGACAGAGAAGTAGCTTTTTCACCTAATTTCTCAAGACAAACACAGAGTCAAGCAAAGTGAAGAAACAGAGAAATATGTCCCAAATGAAACAAAAAGATAAAACCTCAGATAAAGACTTCAATTGATATGGAGCTAAGTAATCTACCTAATAAAGAATCAAAGTCCTACATATGCTTAGCAAAGTTGAAAGAAGAATGGATAAACACAGTGAGACTTTCAACAGAGAGACAGAAAACAAAAGAAGTACAAAACAGTAGTCATAGAACCGACAAATACATAATTGATCTGAAAACTACAGAGGTTCAACGGCAGACTGGATAAAGGAGAACAGAGCAGCAACCTGGAAGACAAAGCATTGAAATTCACACAGATAGAGCAGCAAAAAGAAAAAATTACAATGAAGATAGATTATGAGACCTCTGAAACAACATCAAGTGGAATAACATTCATATTACAGAGGTCCCAAAAGAAGAAGAAAGGACCAGAACACGTATTTGAAGAAATAATGGCTGAAAACTTCCCTAACCTAGGGAAAGTTGCAGACATCAGACATCCAAGTCCAGGAAGCCCAAAAGGTTCCAAATAAGATGAACCCAAAGACAGCCACACTGAGACACATTATAATTAAAATGTCAAAAGTTAAATATAACAAATCTTTAAAGCAGCAAGAGAAAAATAAATTGTTTCATACAAGGAAAATCTCATAAGGCTATAAGCAGATTTCTTGGCAGAAACTTTGCAAGCAAGAAGAAAGTGGCAGTACATATTCAAAGTGCAAAAAGGAAAAACTTCCAAACAAGAATGCTCTGCCTGGAAAGGTTATCATTCAGATTTGAATGAGAGATAAAGAGTCTTCCAGACAAGAAAATGTTAAAGGAGTTCATTACTACTAAATTTGTCCTACAAGGAATAATAAAGGGCCTTCTTTAAGATATACATAATTAGCACTAATCAATGACAAGAAATCATGTGAAAGTAAACCTAGCTGGAAAATGTAAATACATAATAAAGGCAGTGGATTAATTATTATAATGCTTGTAAGAAGCTTAAAATACAGAAGTAGTAAAATTAAAACTATAATAATTAGCTGAGGAATAAATAAACTAAAAAGATGTAAAAAGTGACATCAAAACATGGGAGGGTAGTAAAATAAAATAAAATAGTAAAATAATAAAATAATAGCAAAATAAAATAAAAACATGGGAGGGTAGTAAAAATGTAGAGTTTGGGAATGTATTCCAGTTTAAGTTACTATCAACTTAAAATACACTGTTATATACATAAGATGAACCTCAAGGTAACCACAAAGCCAAATTTACAGTAAACACACAAAGAAAATGAGAAATGAGTGTAAGCATTACATTAAAGTAAGTCCTCAAATCATAAGGCAGGAGAAAAAGAGAAGAAAAAAAAAACAGAAGAAATACAAAAATATCCAGAAAACAACAGAATGACAATAAATACATACCTATCAATAATTACTTTATATGTCAATGAACTAAATTCTCCAATCAAAAGACATAGAGTGGCTGACTGGATTAAAAAAATAGTAAGATCCATCTTTTCACTACCTATAAGAGATTCCATTCAGTAGTGACACACAGACTGAAAGTGTAAGAAGGTGGAAAGATATTTCATGCAAATGGAAGTAAAAAGAAACCTGGAGTAGCAATACTCATATAAGACAAAATAACCTTGAAAACAAAGACCGTAATAAAAGACAAAGAGGGGTACTATATAATGATAAGATAAAGGGGTCAATCTAGCAAGAAGATATAAGATTTATAAATATATGTACACTCAAGATAGGAGCACCAAAATATATAAGGCAAATATTATCAGAGCTCAAGGAAGAAAATGACAGCAATACTATATACCCCACTTAAATCAGTGATCAAGTGCAGGATCATCAGACAGAAAATTGGTAAGGAAATATTGGCCTTAAACAACACAATAGACCAAATATATTTAATAGCTATATACAGAATGTTCCATTCAAAACTAGCAGAATATGCATTATTCTCAAATGTAAATGAAACATTCTTCAATACAAATCACATTTTAGACTAGAAAAAAAGGCCCCCAAATTCAAGAAGATTGAAATCTTATCAAGAATCTTTCCAACCATGAAGTATGAAACCAGAAATCAATTTCAAGGAAGAAAACTTGAAAAACTACAAATAAGTGAGAATCAAACAACTTATCACTGAACAATTACTGGATCATAGAAGAAATCAAAGGAGAAATAAATACCTAGAGATAAATGAAAACAGTAATAAGACATTACAAAATTCATCAAAGGTAGTCTTAAGAGGGAATTTATAACAATACATGCCTATCTCAAGAAGCAGAAGAAATGTCAAATGAAATAATTAACTTCACACCTAAAGGAACTAGAAAAAGAACAAATGAAGCACAGAGTTAGTAGGAGGAAAGAAATCATAAATATCAGAAGAGAAATAAGTGAAATAGAGACTAAAAAGGTAATAGAAAAGATCAATGACATTAAGAGCTGGTACTTTGAAGAGAAAAACAAAATTGACAAACCTTTAGCTAAATTCACCAAGAAAAAAAAGAGACAGGGTTCAAATAAAACCAGAAATGTGAAAAAAGTTACAACTGATACCACAAAAATACAAAGAATCATAAAAGACTAATATGAATAATTATATACCAACAAACTGGACCACCTAGAAAAAAAAAGTTCTTGCAAAAATACGATCTTCAAAGATGGAATCAAGAAATAGAAAAATCTATAAAGATGTAGAGTCAGTAATCAAAAACCTCCTAGCAAACAAAATTCAGTACCAGACAGCTTCACTGGTAAATTCTATTAAACATTCAAAGAAGATTTAATACTTACAATTCTCACACTCTTCCCAAAGACTGGATAGGAGGAAAAGCTTCCAAACTCCTTTTACAAGGCCAGCAATGCCCTGATATCAAAGCCAGACAAGAATAGAATAGACAAAAAATAAAATTACAAGTCGGGAAAGGGGGGTGGGGTAATGGACATTGGGGAGGGTATGTGCTATGGTTAGTGCTGTAAAGTGTGTAAACCTGGCGATTCACAGACATGTACCCTGGGGATAAAAGTACTTTATATGTTTATTAAAAATTTAAAAATTTATAAAAAAAATTACAAGTCAATATTTTTGATGAACATAGATACAAAGATCTTCAATAAAGTATGAACAATCTCCTCCAGTTCCATCCATTTTGATTATACTAAGTGAAACAAGTCAAGCAGAGAAAGTCAATTATCATATGGTTTCACTTATTTGTGGAACATAAGGAATAGCCTGGAGGACATTAAGAGAAGGAAGGGAAAAATGAAGAGGGGGCAATCAGAGGAGGAAATGAACCATGAGAGACTGTGGACTCTGGAAAACAAACTGAGGGTTTTAGAGGGAGGGGGGTGGGGGAATGGGTTAGCCCAGTGATGGGTATTAAGGAGGGCATGTATTGTATAGAGCACTGGGTGTTACACACAAATAACGAATCATGGAACACTATATCAAAAACTGATGTTGTACTGTATGGTGACTAACATTAAAAAAAAGCATGAACAAAACAAATTTATCAATACAGGAAAGGGATCACATACCACGATCAAGTGGGATTTATTCCAGGGGTACAAGGTGTACCTTGTACCAAGGGTACAAGGATGGTTCAACATCCACAAATCAATCAACATGATATGTCACATTAACAAAATGAAAAATAAAAATACTATAATTATCTCAACAAAAGCAGAAAAAGCACTTGGCAAAATTCAAGATCCATTTATGATAGAATATTTCAACAAAGTGGAGATAGAACATGCTTCAACATAATAAAGGCTATATAAACAAACCCACACCCAATATCATATTTAATTGTGAAAAGTGAACATTTTTCCTCTAAGATCAGGAACAAGATGAGGACGTTCACTATCCACTTTTATTCAATATAGTACTGGAAGTCTTGACACATAGCAGTTATATAAGAAAAGGAAATAGAAGTCATACAAATTGAGAAGTAAGGAGTGAAACTATCACTATTTATAGATGACATGATACTATATATACAGGGCTCTAAATATTTGCCCCCCCAAAACCCATTAGAAGTAATAAAAGAATTCAGTAAATTTGCAAGATACAAAATCAATACACAAAAATCTTGCAGTTTCATACACTAATAACAAACAATCATAAAAAAAAAGAAACCAAGAAAACAATCCCATTTACAATCTCATAAAAAAGAATAAGATACATAGGAATAAATTTAACCAAGGATGTAAAAGACCTGTGGAATGATAACTATAAGACACTGGTGAAAAAAAGAAGACACAAATAAATGGAAAAATATTCCATGCTCATGGATTGGAAGCCTTGTTAAAATGTCCATATTACCCAAAGCAATCTACAGATTTAACACAATCTCTGTCAAAATTCTAATGATAATTTTTACAGAATTAGAACGAATCATAAAATATGTATGGAAGTAGAAATCATTACAAATAGCCAAAATAACTTTGGTGCTGGCAGAAAATTGGATACACAGATCAGTGGAGGAGAATAGAAAGCTCAGAAATAGGGATCACTTAAGAATCTGACTCCTGAATTCAGCTCAGGTCATGATCTCAGTGTTGTGAGATCCAGCCCCATATTGAGCTCAGTATTCAGTGGGGAGTCTGCTTGAGTTTCTCTCTCAGGCTCTCCTTCTACCTCTCCATGCTGCTCTCTCTCTCTCTCTCAAATAAATAAATAAATAACTTTTTTAAAAAGAAAGCTCAGAAATAAGTCCACTAGTATATTGTCCATTAATTTACATCAAGCAAGAATATATAATGGAGAAACAACAGTCTCTTCAATAAATGGTGTGTTGAGAAAACTAGATAGTCACATGCAAAAGAATGGAAATAGACCACCATCATGTACAATAAACAAAAATTAACTCAAAATGGATTAAAGGCTTGCATGTAAGACCTAAAACCATAAAATCCCTAGAAGAGAATTAGGGCAGTAAGTACCTTTTCTTAGAAATGTTTTTTTTTTTTTTTTTTTGGTTGGGGGGGGGGGGGGGGGGATCTGATTCCAAAACCAAGGGAAACAAAAGTAAAAGTGAACTAAAAAACAAACAAAAACAAGACAAAAACTTCTACTCAGTGAAACAGTGAAGGAACCTATCAACAAATGAAACAGACAACCTACAGAATGTGAAAAGATATTTGTGAATCATACATCTGATATGTAGTTAATATCCAAAATATTTAAAGAACTCCTACAATTCAATAATGAAACAATCTGATTTAAAAAATTTAAAAAGGGGTCTGAATTGACATTTTTTTCCAAAAAAGACATATAGATGACCATCATGCCCATGAAAAGGTGCTCAACTTCAGTAATCACCAGGGAAATGCAAATTAAAACCACAATGGATATCATTTTATCTATAGCCAGAATGGCTATTATCAAAAAGATAAGAAATAACAAGTGTTGGCAAGGACATGAAGAGTAGGGCACCCTGTGTACTGCTGGTGGGAATGTAAATTGGTGAAGACACTATGGAAAACAATATGGAGATTCCTCAAAATATTAAAAATAGAAATACCATATGATCCAGCCATTCTGCTGCCTATCTCTCCAAAGAAAAACAAAAAATTCAAAATTACATCTGCACCCCTGTGTTCACTGCAGCATTATTTACAATAGTAAAGATAAGGAAACAACCTAAATGCCTATTGATAAATGAATGATTAAGATGTTGTATGCACAATGGAACACTACTCAGCCATAAAAAGGAATGGAATCCTGCCATTTGTGGCCATGTGGGTAGACCTGGAGGTTATTATGTTAGGTGAAGTAAGCCAAACAGAAAAAAATAAATACAACATAACTTGACTTATATGTGGAATCTACAAGTCAGAACAAACAAAACAAAACATAGATGCACAGATACAGAGAATAGATTGGCAGTTGTCCAAGGCAAGGTTGGGGTTAGGTAACGTGAGTAAAGGTGATCTACAGGTATAAACTTTCAGGTATAAAAATAGAAAATCATGGAGATGTAATGTATAGAATAGGCAACATGGTCAATAATATTTTAATAACTTTGTATGGGAACAGATGGTAACTACACTTGGTGGTGAAAATTCTACAATGTATACCAATATCAATCACTATGTAAAACACACAAAAGTAACATAATATTGTATGTCAAGTGTACCTCAATAAAAAAATCAAACATAACCCTGTCTTGTTTCAGGAATATGGAAACTGATAAACACCTCTTAGTGTGTGGTACTACCTTCAAACATGTGAGCTCTTCACTTGAAATGAAACAAATTAGGTGTCTGGTATTTCTGCTTAATGACTTCTGGTCATTAACATAGGTTTTGTTATTTGGTGGCAAGAAGGGGGATTTTGTTCACTTTTGTCATAGTCAATACACTAACAATTATATACATTTAAACTTTATCATTGATAAGTTGATCTTCAACTGTACCATAAAGAGGGTCCTGACTTTTAGTCTCCATATATGTTTATTATTTTTCTGCAATGTTTAAGAGTTATTTAAGAGTATACCAAAGGTACAGTTACTAAAATATCAATTTTTTTTTCTTTTCTCCCCCTTTGAAAGGAAGGGGTTTCAATTTTTCCTGCATGGCTAAAACCATACTAAACAACGTATCAGTAATTTGTAACCTAAGTATTGCAATATGCTGGTAACACTCTTGCAGCCTTGTTCTACAAAGTTTATTTTACTTTGATCAGTTCAGTACATTACACTGACCCTTTTAGTTATTTTCATAATATGAAATCTACCATGTCAGAGATGATTTAATCTATTTAAGTGTTGAACTGCTAGTACAACTTGTACATTTTACAGTAATTCAGAATTTGTTAGGAAAACAGTTCACCAATGCTTAGCTTACATGAAGGTGCTTAGGTAGGAATAAAGTGGTATAAAATACAAAAACACTAATGAATGCAAATTTATTCTCCAAATTCATTTAAGATTTTTTTCTATCATATACAGTCAACCACAACTTGCTTATAAATAAATTAGACCCTAGATATTCATCTTTAAGGGAATCATTTCTTTGCTAGAACATATTTCTGTCAAGAGGACCTCAATAAAAAAATCAAATGTAACCCCATCTTGTTTTAGGAATGTGGAAACTGATAAATGCCTCTCACGGCATAGTGCTACCTTCAAACATGTGAGCTCTTCAACAACAAAAAAATGTTTAAGATTTTCTTTCTTTATTCAGAGAGAGTGTGAGCAGGGAGAGGGACAGAGGGAGAGAATCTCAACCAGACTCTGCAGTCACTGCAGAGACAATGAAGGGCTCCATCTCACGACCCTGAGATCATGACCTGAGTAAAAATCAAGAGTTGGTCACCCAGGCACCCCCATTTCTCACTTCAGAATAATATGTCATTTCTACAGTCAATCTACAGAATTCTATTTAATTCTTAATGTATTTGAAGTATATGGCATTATTTCAACCCTAATCAACCACTACATATATCATTTTTATTGAAAAACATAATTTTTAAAAGATTTTATTTAGTGGGACGCTTGGGTGGCTCAGTTGGTTAAGCGGCTGCCTTCGGCTCAGGTCATGATCCCAGCGTCCTGGGATCGAGTCCCACATCGGGCTCCTTGCTCGGCAGGGAGCCTGCTTCTCCCTCTGCCTCTGCCTGCCACTCTGTCTGCCTGTGCTTGCTCTCTCCTTCTCTCTCTGACAAATAAATTCAAATAAAAAAAAAATTAAAAAAAAAAAGATTTTATTTAGTTATTTGACAGAGAGAGACACAGCGAGAGAGGGAACACAAGTGGGGGAGTGGATGAGGGAGAAGCAGGGTTAGGGTTAGGGTTAGGGGCTCAATCCCAGGACCCTGAGATCATGACCAAAGCTGAAGGCAGATGCTTAACCACTCAGGCCCCATTGAAAACCATATTTTAAATTATGGAAAATAGACTTCAGTTCCTTAATGGTGATGATGTAATGGCATTATTAGGGTCAAGAATTCCACCAGTAACAATGCAGTGAAAGATGATGCTATTAGATATTGAGAAGTTCTTTTATCTTTTAAATTCAGTTCAAACTCTTTCAGTTATTCTATTTCAACACATGGATTTTACTCTCTGGATGTTCACAGCTTCAAACATGAAGCAAATCCAACTACAAATAACTGCAATATAGTCAGATAAGAATAATAACAGACTGACTATACGTTAGAGATTATGTAGGGAAGAGAAGGACAAACAGGATGGTGGCTTGGGATTTAAAAGGGTTTTAAAAAAAAATTTAAAAAAGTTGTGATTTTACTCACTTGTGAAATTTTATCAACTCACTTGTAATTGTAGCATTACTCAAAGAATCTGGTAATTAGATATCATACTATAATTATGATTTATAATATTATAACTAAATTCCTTCTTTTGTTTGTTCTACTTTGTTTGAGTCCTGAAGTTCTGGGAAATAACATTTTGGAAGTCACATTTATAAGAAGAATAATGGCCACCACTGGAACACTTACTCCTATACTGGAATTACTCCAAGCACTTTATATGCATTGTGTCATTTAATCCTGGCAACCTGCTTATGAGCTGAACTCTATCATCTTCATTTTGTAAATAAGGAAATTGGAGCACAGAGAGATCAGTAACTTTCCTGAAGTCACAAAGCCAAGATCTGAACCCAGTGACTATAATTCTAGATCCAAATTTCACCACCATTTTCTACTGTTCCCAAATAATTAAAATAAAAACTAACAACTAGGGGCCCCTGGGTGGCTCAGTGGGTTAAAGCCTCTGCCTTCAGCTCAGGTCATGATCCCAGGGTACTTGGATCGAGCTCTCTGCTCAGCGGGGAGCCTGCTTCCTCTTCTCTGCCTGCCTCTCCACCTACTTGTCATCTCTCTCTCTCTGTTAAATAAATAAATAAAATCTTAAAAAAAAAAAACCCTAACATCTACTTTGATGTTTGTCATTTTATTTTGAGTTCATGTTATTTCAGTGACATTAAAGGAACTTAGCCCAGAGACTTCTGCTTAAATTACTTCTGCCTTTGTATCTACTACACAGCCCATGGCCCAGCAATTCCACTTTTAGAATTATACTCATTATACCCACATCTTGGTACATTTAATAAAGACATAGGCTCAAAGGTCCACAGCATCATTTGTAATATCCCTACCCTAGAAAATAGCAAAACACCTTTCAATGCTACAATGAATATATAATCTGTGGGACACACACATAAAGGAATGCTATACAGCAAGGATAATAAATGGTCTATAACTACAGGCAATATGGATGGCTCTCCCAAACAATGGTTGGCAAAATAAATCAGACAAATGAGTATGTACCGTACAGATCCATTTGTCATGTAGGAAAGGAGACAAACCAAACTAAGCCATTCAAAGTTAGAATCATGGTTATCCGGGGCACCTGGGTGGCTCTGTGGGTTATAGCCTCTGCCTTCAGCTCGGATCATGATCCCAGGGTCCTGGGATCAAGCCCCATGTCGAGCTCTCTGCTCGGCGGGGAGCCTGCTTCCTCCTCTCTCTCTGTCTGCCTCTCTGCCTACTTGTGATCTCTGCCTGTCAAATAAATAAATAAAATCTTTAAAAAAAAGAATCATGGTTATCCTTAATGTGTGGGGGGACTGGGATGCAGAATGAGTAGACTTTCAGGGACCCTGAGAACATTACTTTTTTTTTTTTAATGGGTGCTAGTTACATGGGTGCATTTAAGAAACTCATTGTGTTCATTTATAAGGTGTACACTTCTAAATGTATATTTGCAATAATTTTTTAGTCAGATGAAATAATGCATTGACCATTCAACAGAGCAGCTAACTATACAAACAACATACTGAATGGAACAAATACTAACAACTAAATGTTATTTTATCCAAACAGTGCTTTGGATATCTAACATCATATATTTAGCCCTTAAATCCTAACAGGATGCAAGCAAACCTTTTATAATCTTTAAGTGAGATAATCTAAGAATTTCATTTTTCTGGTTTGGATCTGGGCAGAGGGTAGAAAGTACAGAGGACCAAAACAATCTTAATAAAACAGGGCAAATGCTTTTGAGATGGGAACACAGAGTTGAGCAGGAAACAGGAGTAGCAAGTGAAAGCCTCTAAGAAAATTCAGTAACCCACTAATTGGGCGGTGTGACCAGAGTATCCAAGGAAAAAGTGAAAGATCTGGCCAGGCATGAGTCTATAAAGGAGAAAAGGCTTTCTTTGACTATGAGTGCAGGGTTAAATTTAAGTGTGAAGGCCAGCGGTAAAAAGTGATAGTTGGTTCCAGGCACAAATCCATTGTAACCATCTTAAATTGTGTTCTGTTCCCCTGTTGGTCTTTCTAACTGCACAAACTATAACTGCCTTTAAAACTATTGTAAAATCCCCAAATATTAAAAACCATATATATGTCAATATCTTGAGCCAAGCAGTTATATGGGCATTTACTTTGTTATTCCTCCTCACTAAAGCCTCCCAGCAAAGGGAGAAAGCAAATTAGTCCTTAGAATGTTAATGTGAAATATTTAGAGGGTTCAAATGTTTGAAGCCCTTAAGTACTGAAAA
Organism: Mellivora capensis; assembly: GCA_004024625.1. Lineage (NCBI taxonomy): Eukaryota > Metazoa > Chordata > Mammalia > Carnivora > Mustelidae > Mellivora > Mellivora capensis. The sequence continues at coordinate 20,428 of PISX010023297.1, forward strand.
TGAGTACTTGTCATGAGGCACATAAAACACCATCACAAACCAGAAAATATTAATAAATTACTGCTTACTTAAGTTGTGCTGCCCATGGCTCCCCTAGATGATGAAAGTCAAGTAACTCTTTTTAAATGTACACTGGAATCATCACTCATCTGCTGACTGGTAGAAGGTAAATAAGCCCCACACTAATCTTTGTATTAGTGCCTTCTTATCTCCTTGTTAATCTGTAATTAATTTAGGAAACAGCACATATGATTTGGGACTGGAATCAGTTTTATCTCCAACATTAGAATAGTAAATCCCTTCATTAACAGAAAACAGTACATGGAATGGTTATTAAACTTATTCTTTTTATGTTATACTGGATATTTGTTTCAGATTGCAGTTATGCATGAATGGATATTATATGATGCTTTGATGACCTTTCGAAATTCATCTGATTAAACACTGTTGTACTTCATTATGACATTTCTCTCCTTGTACTACCAGATTTGATGTGTATGGCTTAATAATGCAAGGAGACACGCATGCTAATAACTTCACAATTCATTGCTATTTTGTAATGCACATGAAATTTAGTACAAGTTTCGCTGGCTGGAGGCTTACATGAATCATATAAATTAGAGGGTAACAAAAGAACATATTAGCATTTGTTAGCCTAGATGCACGAATTTTGTACTAACCATTTTAATATGTACTACAACTTTTCCACCCTCAAGTTAAAAAGCCTTTCAATTTTTCAACCAACATCATAATTGAATTGGTTCTCTTTCTGCCTAAGGATAAGAATTTTACACTGATGGAATCTTTATTAGATTCTAAGGATTATACTGATGGTTCTGGTTTGTAAAGTCAAACAACTCCACCCAGGGAAAGGGGTATTTCAACAAATCATGAGCAAAAACACTAAAAAGTTAAATTTGTGTGTTAAGAGGAAATGCTTGTTTAATTATTATTGCAAAATAACTGAACAGGCCTCTGATAGTTGATTCTCAGGAGAAATGGCCATACACTAAGAAAGCTATATAACCTAAAATTTCATAGAACAAAATTGGCCCCAAATCATGGCTATTTTTCACTCTATGTAGTGTTTTCTTGATTTCCCAACCAATGTATTTTTAAGTTGGTGAATTTTAGAAGTCATAAGATAGGACCTTTCTTTTTTAGAGCTGAGTATTTTTGTGTGTGACCATAATCATTCTTTTTGAAATGGGGTTTAAATCAAGTTCATATCAAGTTATAAACATGTTGCACTTGATTTTCAAAGTCTGACTAGTATCCTGACAGCCTGAAAGAAAATCTTTAGATGCTCCAAAATTAAGAACTCTAAAATTATACAAAGGACCTTAGAGATAAGCGACATAGGCCCTTGTATTTTTGAACAATGAATCTGATATCTGGGGGGGAAAAGCAATTATGTAGCACAACCAAGTAATTTTGACTTCTTATATATGTTATTCGATCTTTCTGCTGCCTGTGGTTGCTGGCTGAAATCTAGAAGGCTTAAAACAAGTATTGCTGACCATAAAGGAAGAACTGAGAAATGACCAGGGTAGCTGGAGGGAAAGCAGATGAATGTAACTTTCTTGATTGCAAGCCACAGATAGAAGCTGTAACAGATAAGCACATGCATACACTCATGGGTGCACACACACACACTCATACACACACAAGTCAATTGGAAGGAAATAGGACAATTCATAAAATCAAAAGAAGAGTGATTTCCTCTCTAACATGATATGAATCAGAGAAATTCTTGGTTTCCAGGTAGCATGAATTAATGGGCGCGTGCTTTTCCATTCCAGCATTAATACAAATTTTTTCTGATAAGTGTACCTAGAGTTTTCTCTCAGTAACCAATTCTCTTCTCACTTAGCTCAGTAGTGGATCATGTGTCCCAGGAATAAACCAATTAGGTAGTACATTTTTGTAAATTTATGGATGGAAGGATGGATGGATGGATGGATGGATGGATGGATGGATGGATGAATGGGTTATGTATGTATTTAAGCCCTGGCAATTGCCTATATATGCACATGAACCAATAAACAACACCTTTCTAGGACTTCTCAGAAATACTTTTATTCTACAACCCCAGATTTGAACTTCAGAGGTTGTCTTTTCATGGCTTTTATAATAATTTATTACCACTGAAAACAAATCACTGAAAGTTAGCAAAAATTCGAGGGGAAAGATTCACATATGGACAACAAAACCATTATGTGATAAAGTAACTAATGTAGCAAAACCAAGCCAGACACTTGCACATAAGCCTCAAAACTAATATAGTTTTAATAGAGTGAATGCTCAGTAAATGACGCCTAAGACTGCTCAGAGATTAAATGCACAAAAGGTCTTCACTTAAGACCCTACTCAGCTAACCGAAGGCCCCCACTTCCATTAATGTCTTGGAGTCTCTGGAGAGAGCCTTCATTCAGCTACTTAATTCTTTATCTCCATCAAAATCATTATGTTTAATTAAATGTAGTAATGATGAAGTTAAACCAGAATTTAAGTAATCAGTTGACTTCAAAGCACAGGAGTTATTAAAATTCCTGATCCCTAACTAAAGAAAATATGTTTTAATAAGTTATTCAGAAGTACTTCCTTCTAAAATTGAACTTTGACAATGGGCCAGTCCCTGAACTAGGTACATTGGATCATTTTTTCATTTCATCTCCAAAATTACTTTTTCAGGTAGGCATAATAGTGCCTATTTGAAAAAGTCAAGAGGCAGAGGTATAGTGTTAACCTGTTGAACACAGATACAAATCTGAGTCTATCTGAAGTAAATCAACATCCTATTCTATCACTTACCCTTGTCCAATCTAGAGATATCTTTTGATTATGCTTCTATTATTACAATTTTTAAAATGAGATTTTTAATACCTGTAAACTTAAACTGAATCACCTTCACATATCTAGAACTCAATTTATTGATGGCTTCTCTCATATCAGGTCCCCTCCCCAACAAACAAGAACAGTGTTGTTGGGTTATGAATTGGTACAACTTTTCCAAAGTATTTGGCAGCATGCTGCAATGGTTTAAAAGTTCTTGTACTAATTTTAGGATTGTTTGTTCCAACACTTTGAAAAATGCTGTTGGAATTTTGATTGAGATGGCCTTGAAAGTATAGATTGCTCTAGGCAGTATAGACATTTTAACAATCTTATTCTTCCTATCCATGAGCATGGAATACTTTTCCATCTTTCCGTGTGGAAATTCCTTAAGAAATTAAAAATAGAGCTTCCCTATGACCCTGCAATTGCACTACTGGGTATTTACCCCCAAAATACAGAGGCAGTGAAAAGAAGGGCCATCTGTACCCAATGTTCATAGCAGCAATGGTCACAGTCACCAAACTGGAAAAAGCCAAGATGCCTTTCAGCAGATGAATGGATAAAGAAGATATGGTCCATATATACAATGGAGTATATGTCTCCATCAGAAAGGATGAAAACCCAACTTTTGTATCAACATGGATGGGACTGGAAGAGATTATGCTGAGTGAAAAAGTCAAGAAGAGAGAGTCAATTATCATGTGGTTTCACTTGTGGAGCACAAGGAATAACACGGAGGACATTGGGAGATGGAGAGGAGAAGTGAGTTGGGGGAAATCAGAGGGGGAGACAAACCATGAGAGACTGTGGACCCTGAGAAACAAACTGAGGGTTTTGGAGGGGAGTGGGGTGGGAGGTTGGGAGGGCCTGGTGGTGGGTATCAAGGAGGGCACGTATTGCATTGGGTGTGGTGTATAAACAATGAATCTTGGAACATTGAAAAAATAAAATTAAATTTAAAAAAATAAAAAATAAAAATAAAACATGGAAGTTCTTGTACTATTTGAATCAGCAACATTAATGCTAGGAATATTTCCTAAATGGTTATATGTAATCATATTGTTACATTTCGAAGTAATTCAGAACAGAAAAAAATTACAGTGCAACTAGATGTCCAAGGGGAATTGAGTGAAAGCAATTATTGCTTAATTACACAATGGAATACTTTGAAGCCATTAAGAATGTTTTCATAGAATAATATACAATAACGTGGAAAATGTTCACAATAAGCATATAAAGTAGGATACTTAACACAATGTATAATACGACTCTATAATCCTACTTTAACACCCACACAGAGAAATTTTTGACTATCACTAAATAAAGGAATTCTGAGAATTTCTTTGCAAAAGCTGTTGTAATTGCAAAGAATATAAACCTACTAGAACTAGCTGATGCATAAAAGTTGACTATATCATAAACTCTGAGGTATTTAAATGAAGACAAGGGGAGAAGTACAGTTGGGCTTCAGGAGAGTTGGGAACTGGGCACTGGAGAGCTGTTGAGAAACAAAGCTCTTATATTCTAGAAATTACTTTCCTCAAGGCTTCTGTTCCTTTGAACACCTGTTTTTATTCTCCTCCGTAGTTTGACTTTTTTTGCTTCCCTGTCTGCATGGCGTAAGTTGAACACTCAACTATATCCCAGTTCACATATTCTTATTTCAATCAATTAAGGAAGGGTGACTAGTATCTCTAAATTCAAAAACTATGACTATCTCATCAGTCTAACTTAGGCACATATGGATCCTGATTCAATAAATGGTGACAAAGGGTACCAGGACACAGATTAAGAATCTGAGTTTCAGTGCCAATCTAGGAGTTGGGAGTAGGAGGTCAAGAGCCTGGGACATTACCTTATAATTTTTCTGAAAGAGGAAAAAATATTTACTCATTTTTGCATTATTTTGCTTTTCTGAATTTTTCAATGTAAATGCATGTTTCTTTTGCACTAATGAAAAAAAATTAACAAAAATTTTTTAAAAAAGATGTCTACTAGGTTGGGAGAGGCCATGAACATACCAAGTAGTCTCCCACTGTAGACACCAGAGCCATGAATTATACCCTGCTAAAATTCTCATAAGAGGTAGAGAATACTCTGGTTTGGAACCTGATATAAATCTTTTTTCATCACGACACTCTTTGAACTTACTTATTTCATTGAAGATCCTAAAGGTCCCAGTAAAATATCTAATAGAAGAGGAAAAACTCTGATGTGACTCTAAGAAGCCAAAAGCATCAGAGGTCCCAGCTTTGTTTGACTCCTAAGAGAAACCAGGTAAGGAGAACAGAAGGAGCATGATATGATACAACATTCACTCCACTCTAGGAGAGAGGTATGTCAGGGCTTATAGCCCACCTTTAGGAAGTTACTCTGGCTGATTTTTAATTTTATAAAAGGAATGGGCTTGAGCCAAATAATGTATAGCTCTGGAAATATATAGTTCTAAATATCTGTTAAGAGTAATTCATAAAATAATGAGTTTTAGATATTAACTTGTTTTTTTATGACAGCTAAAGTATATCTTCAAGCTATTTTGGTCTGTGTACCAGAAAGGAACTTTCAATATTTGGGGTCTTAGTCATTTATTACAGAATAGGCCCTGTCATTTAGGAATAATCAGGTATGCAATGCACTGCTATCTTAATGGGTTTTTAAACCCTCCTTCATGGTTCATTAACATGGATGGACATAACTTCAGAGGTCATAAAGCACAATAGCTTTCCTACACTTAGTTGATAAATAGGTCAATCAGCTTACTTCATAGAGTCAACAACATTCTAGATAAGCAAAATTGAAATGCATACATGACTAATTGTATATGGAGTGACCAAAATGTCAACTCAAAATTAATACCCATGCATTAAACTATTATCAGCTATATGAGATGGCCTTTCCTTTTTGGTTTACTCTGTCCCTATGCCACAATACTCTAATTAAGAGTGCTTCAATATTTTTTTTCCTTTTGAGAGACAGAGTAAGAAAACACAGTTTTGTAAATATAAGTTAAATCTTCATCCAAAAATTTATTTTTATTATGGGAGCTAATTCTCAATACTTTGTAGTCATTATTCTGTACTGTTTTCCTAATGTTCTTACTGCACATTACTTTAGATTCAAATCAATGTGGTTCTTTTTTTAAAAAAGATGTGCTACACACCATAAATGTACTTGAATCCCTTCCCTGATAATCAAAAGTCTGTCAAGAGGTTTGCTAGCATCCAACTCTGATATTATACTGTTTGACATCATTCAATAATGTGTTATACACTGAGCAAACAAGTGTTACTCTTTAGTCTCCAACATATGTCAAAATAAATGGCTCTTTCAGTTCTAGTTTTCACTGAGTGACATTTCTATGTGGTGTCATGTTTTACTTATCGACCTTAGCTTCCTGGAGTGATGAGCCTCAAGACCAAATATTACCTCTATTGTTCCCCAGCCTATTTTTAACAAGTTGTCAAATCCAAAGATCCATTCCAAACAATTTTACGAACCAGTCTATCATGCCTCATCTACTAAATTGCTTTATTATCTTTGCACAATTGTTACCAAGACTAGACACTGGCTACCAGTTTCTGATTTCGTGAACTTCCGTTCATGTTCCTACATAACTTTTTCACCATAGCTACAGGTTTTTGGACTGTTAACGTACAATGACAAGATTATTTATAGGGATAATCTTAAATAAGTGGGATAATTTAAAAGTTATCTTTGTAAGTTGCTTTATAGACATCATTGCAGGGGCTTACAAAGGAAGAGATTCAAAAACTTAATTAGATGGATCTATGCCAGACACTCAACTTCAATGTCAAATTCTTAGAGTGGATAATTCAAAACTGCTTCACCAATTTAGTCTGAATTTCTGTGTTCATTTTTTCCCCTCTTCCAGTGAATTTTCTGATGGTTAATATGACAGATACTCAGTTACATTAATTGTTCCTTTTTTCCTTAAAAATTCTATAGTCTCCCTTTGAAATATGGAGTGTTTTAAAAATTTCAAGTGAAGTCTATGCTTTCTCCATCTTTCTTACATATTATTTTTGCAAGTGGGCCATGGTGGTAAGAAGAGAACATGTGCATATTTGAAATTTAGGGAACACTCTTGAACTGAAAAGTAATGTCAAAACAATTCATGTTGTGAAGAAACCAAAACACTAAACATGAAACAATCGTGTCTAGCTTTACTATTCCCCACCCTGTCCCCCAATTACACAGACTCAACTACTTTCAAAATTTTTGATCTTGGATCTATTATTAGTTCAAAATCCTAAATAATTCACTTACACTGGTAGTTCTAGCTTTATCAATAGAAGACACTATTATATATCTAGTTAGGTATTTATGAGGGCCTAGGTAATTTATTCTGCCTTTCCTCTCTGTACCAACATGTAATCAACACTGTAATGAGCATTCCAAGCTCATCTTCACCATCTGTGCCCCCCAAAATTCATTGATTTATTCACCCGATGAACAAATATTGAATGATAAGTACATACCAAGCATTTTCTAGGTGCTGGGAAGATAGCAGCATGCATAACACAACCAGGTCTGCCCTCATAGAACTTCCATTCTAAACAGGAGAAAATAGACAATAGACAGAATTATGTCAGATGCAGATAATGCATAAGAACAAACAATGAATGCAGTGTAAGGAGCTCAGGATGACTATAGCATTATGTGAGAAGGGCTTTTTGACATGGTAACATTTCAGCAAACATTGGAAGATAATGAAGGAATAAGCCATGTCAGTATCAGGGGGAATATGAAGGAAATTAGCAGAAGCATAACTTGTCTGAAAAAGAGAAGCAAGAAGAGTCAGTAGTGTAGGTGATGTACAGCATCACCTACAGCACCTCCCAGTATGAGGAGAGCAGAGAAGATGAGAGGGTTGGGGCAGAAGGCAAGGAAGGGGGTGTTTTGCAAATCTTGGAGAACTTTGTCAGCTAATGAGGAAAAGCCTGGTAAAATGAATGAAATGGAGTCCCAGCAGCTTCATGCGTCAGAATGGAGACATACAATGTTTTCACCCATCATGTCTCAGACCTGGGCCTCACCATCATAGCCTTTGTACCACATAAATACCACCAGATTCTTCTAATAATATTATCTTTGGCAGGGTTATAGAAAGCCCACTGGAGTAGGCAGAAAGAAATGGCAGACAATGAACTTGTGTAAATCTATGTATGGTGGGAAAAAAAAACCCAAAAACAAAACCTTGAACCAAGACAGTGACACTAGGTACAGAGAACAGTGGGCAGACTTGAAAGAAATTTCCTAAAAAGAAATCTGTGGCTATTTGTGGCTTTTTAAAGGAGTGGCAGGGCAAGGACAGATTCCCAGGTGTCTACCTTAGGAAATGAAGAGATGCAGTTGAGAATTCAAGAGAGAAGACAGGTTTGCTGAGGTTTAAAGTAAAAAGTTTATTACAGGATAATTTAGGTTCTAAGTACCTGTTTGGGTGTTTGTGAAAGCTACAATGTGAAAGCTAGCATTTCAGGGAGAGGTTTTGAAAATTCTTCCTTAGAATTTAGTGTGTACTGTTACTTGTTGGATGAATAATTCTTATCCAGTTTTCTTCAATTAAGATTGAGTTGTGCACTTGGAAAAGATGATAAGCTTAAAGCCAAAGGTTACATATCAGCAAGTTGACAGAAACTGGCACAACTATTCTGGTCATTTAAAAGTCCCTAAATAAGTAAATAAATAAATAAGTCCCTAACTACGAGATAACCAACTTTAACATTCCATATCTTGTTGCTGCATTTGATTTCATTCAAAAAACATTTGAGGGCTTTTAATTTTCTAGATGCTATGTCAGGTACTAGCATAAAAAGAAGAATAAGATATGGTCTCTATCCTATTCTTATATGGCAACATATTCTATTAATAAGTTATGGGAGGGTCAATCATAACTCTATTGCCTGCTGAATAAGTACTGTTTAAGGATCATGAGGAAGGAAAATGTTATAATCATCTCATTGAGTGTACTTTTCTAAAAATTTTAAATAATCCCTCAATGGAAAACTTTTAAAAATTATTATTCTGTTTTTCTTAATTATCTTTTATAAATGATCTTTATAAAGTTTGGCAAATGTGTAGTACCTTCCCTTCCCTTCCTATGGCAGAAATCACTAATCTGTCATAGGCTTCTTTTCAAATGAACCTTGGTATAATCTCAGAAATGTTTTCTATAATAGAGCACAAGATAGCAGCAAACAATATTTTATTTGTGTATATGAGATGAAAACTGATCATCATCCCAGCCTGAAAAGGCACTTCACAAAAGATGATAGGAAAAGAGCCTATGTACCTTTATAAAAAGGACCAACATTATTAGTCATCAGGAAAATGCAAATTAAAATGGCAATGAGAGAGTGATATCTAAAATGAAAAACTCTGACAATACCAAGTATCAGCAAGGAAACAGATCAACTGGATGTTCCACAGTAAATTATTTAGACTATAAATTGATTCAACCTGTTTGACAATACTTAAAAGAGCTGAGTATGTACATTCCCTTCTACCCAGCAATCCATGCCCAAGGTCATACCTATGCAAAATATAGCCACATGTTTACCAAAAGATATGTATAAGAGCATTTAGAGTAGGAGTATTCAAAATAGCCAGAAAAACTGGGAAAAAAACCAAATGTCCCATCATTAAATGGTTAAATAATGTATTTACAATATTATTACATATTACAGTATATAATACTAAACAGTAATGAGAACAAACTACATGACCTGCACCATGGA
>PISX010023298.1:0-29997 GCA_004024625.1 Mellivora capensis
TCTTGGCCATCTTCTGGTTTGATGCCAAGGTCATCAGCCTCCCTGAGTGCTTTGCTCAGATTTATGCCATTCACTGCTTTGTTGGCATGGAGTCTGGTATCTTCCTTTGTATGGCTTTTGACAGATATGTAGCGATTTGTCACCCTCTTCGCTACCCGTCGATTGTCACCAATGCCTTAATCTTAAAAGCCACTGTGTTTATGGTACTTAGAAATGGCTTGTTTGTCATTCCTGTGCCTGTGCTTGCAGCCCAGCGTAATTATTGCTCCAGGAATGAGATTGAGCATTGCCTGTGCTCTAACCTTGGGGTCACTAGCCTGGCTTGTGATGACAGGAGGCCAAACAGCATCTGCCAGTTGATTCTGGCATGGCTTGGAATGGGTAGTGACCTAGGTCTCATAATATTGTCATACACTTTCATTCTGCACTCTGTACTTAGGCTGAACTCAGCTGAGGCTGCATCCAAAGCTCTGAGCACTTGTAGCTCCCATTTGATCCTTATTCTCTTCTTCTACACAGTTGTTGTTGTGATTTCAGTAACTCACCTGGCAGAACCCAAAGCTCCTTTGATTCCAGTTCTGCTCAACGTGCTGCATAACATCATCCCCCCTTCCCTCAACCCTATAGTTTATGCACTGAGGACTAAAGAACTCAGAGCAGGCTTCCAAAGGAAGTTTTGTTTGAGATTAGAAAAGAACATCAGTCTCCAGTGATCTCCATAATGTTACATCATCTTCAACTTCTTCTAGAACGGATAGTAGAATTTCAAATATGACAGGGAAAGTGAATGCCTTTGAGATATCTTTTTCACATTGTAAAAGGACGTGAAAACAACAACAAACAGTTCCAGTAGCTCCAAAATATCCATAAGAGATGAATATATGTGGGGAAAGGAAGGACTTTCTACCAAACTAATGAAATGGAATAAAAACTAGTGTTTATGAATTATATTTCTTCCCTAAAATAAAAATAAATATAATAATATACACACAACCAAAGAATTAGTGAGTGGTATGTGAGTTACAGATCATGATTATTCATTCACCACTATAACATAGGACCAAAGTCTATCTGCCTGGACAAGTGGCTAAGGAAGATGTGGGCAGCATGAGTAGTGGGAAGCAGATCTATATATGGACAAAATTAGAAGCCCAAATTGCTGCACAATGCCAGCCAGTTCTCACGAGATTTCTGCCCAAATCGATGTTGATTTGGGCAGAAATCTCGTGAGAATTGGCCAGAAGCCCACGGTGAACCCCCAGTGGTGGGAACCTTCAAGGGAGCCACCTGAGCCTGGCCCAGGGTCCCAAGTGGCCAAAACCCTGCAAGAAAGAGCTCTAATGCCAGGTGTGTGTGAAGCACAAATCATCTCAGAACACTGGCCACCCTTGCCCTCTACTCAGCCCCCTGGGGAGCCTGCCTTGGCACTGGCAGATCTGGCCTGCCATGCCCCTAGGCCCTACCCTTAAGCCTACATTGGGTTTTCAGGCTGATGTCCCCATAGGCCTGGCCCCCATGCCCTCCAGACTGGGGACACCTGAGCCACACCTCAGGACTTCACCTGCCACCCAAGAGGAAACCATGCAGTTTGGAGCTGCACAAAACCCTCCAAGTAGGAGAAACATGCATGACACCCTGAGGCCACCCCCGCCTCATCCCAAACCCTGCAAACCTGAAGCCTAAGGCTCAGCAAGAACCCCACCCTCAACTATGCCCCTGGGGAGCTTGCCTCAGGGGAGGGCCTTGGGGGAGCCCCATGGACCTGGCCTGTAATACTGGATGGTGGAACAGGAACCTAGTGAGAAAGCAGTCCAAACACTGGGTGGGTCCACAGCCCAAGCCGCCACAAAATGCTGGCCAATTCTCATGAACTTTCTGTCCAAATTGATATCAGTTTGGATATCAATTTGATATCAGTTTTGAAACCCCGGAAAACTCACTTCGAATGGCAGGAGTTTTCGGGGGAGCCACCTGGGCCTGGCCCAGGGCCCTGAGTCATGGCCCGAACCCTACAAGAAAGTGCTCTAAACACCAGGTGCACCTACAGCCTGTATAGCATTAGAACAGGGGCCACCCTCATTCTCTACTCAGCCCCCTGGGTAGCCTACCACACCACTGGCAGATTGGATCTGCCATGCCTCTATGTCCTAACTCTAACCCTAATCCTAGGTTGGGTTTTCAGGCTTGCATACCAGAGGCCTGGACCCCAAGCCCTCCAGATTGGAGACCCCTGAGTCACAGCCCAGGACTCTGCCTGCTGCCCAGGAGGAAACCGTGCCCTTTGGAGCTGTACAAAACCCTCAGGTGGGAGAAAACTGCATGCCCCGCTGAGGCCACCCCCACTTTTGGCACACCCCCAGGCCACAAATCCAGAGCCTGATGCTCAGCTGTACCCCTGGGGAACTCACCTCAGTGGGGAACTTCAGAGTAGCCACATGGGCTCAGCCCCTGGGCCCAGAGGGTCGAAACACACACCGAGCGAGAAAGTGCTTCAAACTCCAGGCGCACGCACGGCCTGCATCGCAGCACAATGCTGGCCAATTCTCATAAGCTCTCTGCCTAAATTGATATGAATTTGGATAGAAATCTCATGAGAATTGGCCAGAAACCTCTGGCGAACTCGCATCCTGCGGTGGGGGCCTTCAGGGGAGGGCATGGGCTTGGCCTATGGTCCCAAGCTATTGCAGCCTGAACCCTGCAAGAAATCACTCCAAATGCCAGGTACCCATGTGGCCCAAATTGCCTCAGAAAGCCAGCCACCCCCACCCTCTACTCAGCCCTGGGAAGCTCACTTACCGCTGGCAGTTCAGGCCTGCCATGCCCCTAGGCCCTAATCCTAATCCTAGGTTGGGTTTTCAGCCTTCCATCCCCAGAGGCTTGGCCCCCAAGGCCTACAGATTGAGGACCCCTGAGCCACAACACAGGACTCTGCCCACCCCACCCCGAAGGAAACTGGGCCATTTGGAGCTGTGCAAAACCCTCAAAGGAGGAGAAACCTGCATGCCACCCTTTGCCACCCCCATACCCATGGACCCTTGGATACAATCCCACAGACTGACACTCATCCTGACTCTACCCTCAACTCAGCCCCCCAGTATGTTTGCCTCAGCTCTGGCAGATTAGGCCTGCCATACCCCTAGGTTGTGTTTCAGGCTTCTGTCTCCAGAGGCTTGGCACCCAAGAACTCCAGACTGGAGATCTCTGAGCCACACCACAGTACACTGCCTGCTCCCCAGAAGGAAACCTTGCTATTTGGAGCCGTGAAACACCCTCAGAGTAGGAGAAATCTGCATCCCCCCTGAGGCCACTCCTACCTTGAGCAGTCCTCCTGGCCACAAACCTGGAGCCTGACACTCATTCTGACCCACTCCCTCAACTCAGCCTCCATGGGAGCTTGCCTCAGTGGCAGTAGATTGGGTCCCAATATCCCTAGGCCCTACTCCCTAACACTAGTTTGGGTATCCTGACTTATGTGCCTGAGACCTGGCACCCAAGTCCTCTTCTTATGAAACCTTTCCAAAAAACAGAACTGGAAGGAAAACTTCCAAACCCTTTGGATTAGGCCAGCATAACCATGATCCCAAAATCAGACAAAGACCCCACCCAAAGGGAGAATTACAGACCACTATACCTAATGAATATGGATGCAAAAATTCCCACCAACATACTAGCCAATAGGATCCAACAGCCCATTAAAAGGATAATTCACCATGACCAAACTGAATTTATTCTTGGGCTGCAAGTGTGGCTTAACAACCACAAATCAATCAATGGAATCCACTACATTAATAGAAGAAAGAACGAAAGCCATAGGATCCTCTGAATAGATGTGGAAAAAGCCTTTGACAAATCAATGCATCCCTTCGTGATCAAGACTCTTCACTGTGGAAGTCTAGAGGGTACATACATCCACATCATAAAGGCCATCTATTGGAAATCCACAGAGAATATCATTCCTATTGGGAAAAAACTGAGAGCTTTTCCTTTTCAGACCAGGAACATGACAGGGATGCCCACTCTCATCATTATTGTTCAACATGGTACATAATTCCTAGCCTCAGCCACCAGACAACAAAAAGGAATCAAAGCTGTCTGAATCAGCAAAGAAGAAGTCAAACTCTCACCCTCTGCAGACAATAAGATACTTTCTGTGGAGAACCCAAAGGACTCCACCCCAAAATTGCTAGAACTCATCCAAGAATTCCATAAAGTGGTAGGATATAAAATCAATATACAGAAATCAGTTGCATTTGTCTACAGCACCAATACGACAGAAGAAAGAGAAGTTAAGGGGTCCATCCCATGTATAATTGCACCCAAAACCATACGATACTTAGGAATCCATCCAATCAAAGAGGCAAAGGATCTGTACTCAGAAAACTATATGACAGTCATGAACAAATTGGAGGAAGACACAAAGAAATGGAAAAACGTCCTATGCTCATGGATTGGAAGAAAAACTATTGTGATAATGTCTATACTACCCAGAATGATCCACAAATTCAATGCAATTCCTATCAAAATACCATCCACATTTTTCACTGAACTGGAATAAATAATCTCCAAATTTGTATGGAAGCAAAAAAGACCCCGAATAGCCAAAGGGATGTTGAAAAAGAAAACCAAAGCTGATGGCAATGCAATTACAGAATTCAAGCTCTATTTCAAACCTGTAATCGTCAAGACAGTATGGTACTGGCACAGAAGCAGACCCATAAATCAATGGAACAGAATAGAAAAATTAGAAATGGAACCTTGACTCTAGGGTCAATTAATCTTCCTCAGTGTAGGAAAGAATATCCAATGGGAAAAAAAATCTCTTCAACAAATGGTGCTGGGAACACAGGACAGTCACATGCAGAAGAATGAAACTGGACCATTTCCTTGTACTGTACACAAAAAATAGACTCCTAATGGATGAACGACCTCAGTGTGAGACAGGAATTCATCCATATTCTTGAGGAGAACAGAGGCAGCAACCTCTTTGACCTCAGCCACAGCAACTTCTTGCTAGACACGTCTCCAATGGCAAGGGAAACAAAAGCAAAAATGAGCTCTTGGGATTTCATCAAGATAGCAAGCTTTTACACAGCAAAGGAAACAGTCAACAAAACCAAAAGACAACAAACAGAAGAAGAATTGTTATTTTCCAATGACATATCAGATAAAGGACTGGTATCCAAAATCTAGAAGGAACTTACCAAACTCAACACCCACAGAACAAATAATCCAATCTAGAGATAGGCCAAAGACATGAACAGACATTTCTCCAAAGAAGACATCCAAATAGCCAATAGACACATAAAAAGTGCTCAACATCCCTCGACATTAGGAAAATACAAATCAAATCCATTATGAGATACGACCTTACACCAGTCAGAATGGATAAGATGAAGAAGTCAGGAAATGAAAGATGTTGGCAAGAATGTGAAGAAAGGGGAACCCTTTTATACTATTGTGGGAATGCAAGCTGGTGAGGCCACCACCCCTCCACACTGGAAAGCAGTGTGGAGATACCTCAAAAAGTTGAAAATAGAGCTACCCTACAACTCTGCAACAGCACTACTGGGTATTTACCACAAAGATACAAATGTAGTGATCTGAAGGGGCATCTGCACCCCAATGTCTATAGCAGCAATGCCAACGAGAGCCAATGAGCCATGAGCCCAGATGTCCAACGACAGATGAATGGATATATATATGGATATATATACCATTGAATATTATGCAGCCATCAGAAAATGAAATCTTGACATTTTCAATGACAGGGATGGAACTAGAGGGTATTATGATAAGTGAAATAAGTCAATCAGAGAAGGACAATTATCATATGATCTCACTGATATGTGGAATTTAAGAAACAAGACAGAGGAACATAGGGGAAGAGAGGAAAAAAGGAAGCAAGATGAAACCAGAGAGGGAGTCAAAGAAAAAGAGATACTTAATCTCAGGAAACAAACTGAGGGTTTCTGAAGGGAAGGGGGTGGGGGAGTGGGGTGGCTGGGTGATGGTCATGGGGAGGGTATGTGCTATGGTGAGCACTGTGTGCTGTGTAAAATGGAAGGATCTCAAACCTGTTCCCCTGAAGCAAATAACACATTATACGATCATAATAAAAAAAGAAGTGAAATAAAAACATTTAGAATACAAATATAAACTAAGGATAAATAAATAAATAAATAAATAATAAATAAATAAACTCACTGATAGAAAGAAAGAAAGCAAACCAGCGACTAAGTGATCTGGAGTCACCACACTCCAATTTCAAGCTAGATTACAAAGCTAGATTACAGACAAAACAGTATGGTACTGGCATAAAAACAGACACACAGGCCAATGGGACACAATAGAAAGCTCAGAAACTGATAATCATAGTACTTTTGGAAAAGTTTATTCATTCATATATTAAAGGTATGTTTAAACTTAGCTCTGATAGAGTTATTAACTCTGAATGGGAATCAATAATATTTATGTCTTGTTCCAAAGTTTGTTTCCAATAAATGCATTTTTAAACATGATGTTTTATATAAATATGTATTATAAAATAAGAATGATTTAGAATCCACACTTTTAGGAAAAATTAAATTCACTTTAATAAACCTACCACAGAAAAGGAAACATAGATATCCAGCATCACAATTGAGAACATTACAAAAGAAGACAAACAGACACAATCTGATGTCTGATGGAAGAATATAATACTACTTAGGTACTTCTGCCCAAATATTCAACCTGTTGAAAGCTATAGATGCAGCTACTCATTTACAAAAACACAGATGTCAGAGAAATGTCCTAAGAAAGAGTCTGAAGATATCACCAATGAAGTCCACAATGCATATATTCTGACAGGAAAAATATTTTCCCAACAAATAAACTTTTAGACCAGAAGGAAGGGAGGAAGGAAGGAGAGAAGAAAGAAGAGAAAGAAAGAGGAGAAAAAGGAAGAGAAAGAAAGAAAGAATGAAAGAAAGCAAGCTAGTTAGCTCAGAAACTAACACACGCATGTATGGTCTTAACTTATGACACAGCAGCAGAAAATATACAATGGGGGAAAGGGCTGTCTCTTCAGTGAATGGTATTGAGAAAACTGGACACTAATTGCAGAAGAATGTGACTGTATCATTTTCTTACACCGCACATAAAAATTATGAATGGTTGAATGACTTGAAATAAGAACTGAAACCATAAGCCTCCAAGAAGAAAACACAGGTAGTAAGTTTCTCAATATTGGTTTTGGGGAAGGGTCTTTTACATCAGACACCAAAAGCAAAGGCAACAAAAGCAAAAATAAGCAAGTGGAAGGGCAGCAAACTGAAATTTCTGCATGGCAAAAGAGACCATCAAATCCTTAAGAGGTAACATTCCCAATGAGAAAAAATATCTCCACACCCTATGTGTGAGAAGAGGCTAATATCCAAAATACACAAAACACTCCTTCAAATCCAAACAAACTGAATAAAAACTTGGGAGAATATGTGAATATATACTTTACAAAGATGGCATAGAGGTGGTCAACAGACACAGAAAACATTGTTCAACATCACTAATTGTCGTCAGGAAAACAGAATCAAAACCATAATCAGCTATTACCTCACAACCCTGGGAACAGTAATCGTCCCAGAGACAGAAACCAGGTGTGGTCAAGGGTGTGTACACAAAGGGACCCTGTGCACTGTTGGTGGGAATGGAAATTAGTGCAACCACTGTGACAAATGCTGTGGAGGTTCTGGGAACAATTAATACAACTACCACATGACCCGGTGATTGCTCTACTGAGTATTTCTTTGGAGAACACAAAAATGCTCCCTCCAAAGGAGAGATGCACTCCCATGTTCATGGCAACATCAAAACAATAACCAGACATGGAAACATCAACCTTGGGAGCATTATGCTAAGTAACTCAGACACAGAAAGATAAACACCAGAGGATTTCATGGACATTCCTCATGGAAAAAAAAATGCAATGATGCCTTAACAGTAATGCTATGTTGGGTTTTCAGGCTTCCATCCTGAGTCCTGGATCCCAAGCCCTCCAGACTGGGGACACCTGAGGCACACTGCAGGACTCCAGCTGCCCCCAAGAAGGAAACTGTACCATTTGGAGCTGTGTAAAACACTAAGAGCAGGAGAAACCTGCATGCCACCCTGAGACCACCCCCATATTCAGCGGTCCACCTGGACACAAATCCACAGTCTGACACTCAGCCTGACCCTGCCCTCAACTCAGACCCCAGTGAGGTCACCTGAGCGCCCACAGATCGGGCCTGCCATTCCCTTTAGGCCCTAAACCTAACCCTAGCTTGTGTATTCAGGCTTCGGTCCCCAGAGTCCTAACCCCCACGCCCTCCAGATCAGGGAGCCCTGGACCACACTGCAGGCTCTGCCACCCCCCCCAGAAGGAAACTGTGCCATTTAGAGCTGTGTAAAACCCTCAAGGCAAGAGAAATCTGCATGTGCCCACGGACACAAAATTGTAGCCCGACACTCCCCCAGACCACACCCCTCTCTTTGATCCCTCATGGAGCTCACCTCAGGGCCTGCAAATGGGGCGTATATGCCCCTAGACTCTAACCCTAACCCTACCTTAGGTTTTCAGGTTTCTGACTGAGAGTCCTGGCACCCAAGCTCTCCAGATTGGGGACCCCAAGCCACACTGCAGGACTCCACTTGCCACCCATAATGAAACCATGCCATTTGGAGCTGCAGAAACCCACAGACTTGGAGAAACTTGCATGCCTCCCTGAGACCAACTTACCTGCGGTGACCCTCCTAAACACAATTCTGCAGCCTGATACTCAGCCTGACACCTGCCCAACTCAGCAACCCCTGGGAGTTCATCTCAGCACCAGCAGATCGGGACTTCCATGCCCCTAGACTGTAACAGTAACACTATGTTGGGTTCTCAGGCTACCTAGCCTCCCCAGAGTCCTGGCCCACAAGCCCTCCAGATTTGGGATCCCTTAGCCACACACAGTACTCCACCTGCCCCCCCAGAAGGAAACCGTGCCATTTGGAGCTATCCAAAACCCTAATAGCAGGAGAATCTTTATGCCAACTTGAGGCTACCCCCAATGTGGCAGCCCCCCCCAGACAAAAACACACAGGTTGAAACTCAACCTTACACCATCCCTCATGTAAGGACCCTGGAGACTCTGATGCGGAGATGCCAGATTGAGCCTCCCATGAAACTAGGCCTAACTCTAACCCTAGCTTGGGTTTTCAGGCTTCCATCCTCAGAGGACTGGCCCCCAAACCATTCAGATTGTGGATGCCTGAGCCACACTGAGGAACTCCGCCTGCTACCCCCCACCCCCACGAAGGAAACTGTGCCATTTGGAGCTGCACAAAACCCTCAGAGCAGGAGAAAACTGCATGCCCCACTGGGGCCACACCCACCTTCAGTGGCCACCCTAGACACAAACCCACAACCTGACACTCAGCCTGATCTTTGCTCTCAACTCATCCCTCTGGGGACATCCCCTCAGCACTGGCAGATCTGGTCTGCAATGCCCATATGCCTGAAACCTAAATCTAGGTTGGTTATCCAGGATTCCAACTCCATAGCTTCAGGCCTAGCCTTCAAGTATGAGGACATTGAGCTACAACACAGGAATCCCAGTGTTCCCCAAAGGAAACCATGACATTTGGAGCTGCGCTAAATCCTCAGAGCAGGAGAAACCTGCATGCACCCCTGAGGACACTCCAATCTTCAGCGGCCCCCGTGAACACAAACCCACAGCCTGGCAAGCCTGACACTCACCCTCCACTCTGCACCATGGGAAGCATGCCTCACCCCAGCAGATCAGGTTTGCCATGCCCCTAGGCCTAAACCCTAACCGTAGTTGGGTTTTCAGGTTTCTGCCCTTACAGGCCAGTCCTTCAGGCCCTTTAGATTGGGCCCCCTGAACCACACTGCAGGTCTTCACCTAACCTCAGAAGGAAAGCATGACATTTTGAGCTGAGCAACACCATCAGAGCTGGAAAACTTGATGCCCCCTGAGACCACCAACACATTCAGCGCCACCCCCACCCCCCGGGCCACAAAACCAGAGCCTAATGCTTAGCCTAACTGCCTTCCTCAACACTGCCCTCTGGGGAGCTTGCCTCAGTAGGGGCCCTCAGGGGAGCCTCTTGGGCCTGGCCCGTGGTCCTGGATGCCAAAACACAGTCGTAGCGAGAAAGTGCTCCAAATGTCAGGTGCACGAGTGGTCCAAGTCACTGCCCAATACCGGCCAATTCTCACGAGCTTTCTGCTCAAATTGATATAAATTTGGGCAGAAATATCATGAGAATTGGCCAGAAATGCCCAGCAAAATCACTTCCGGTGGCAAGGACATTCAAGGGAACCAAATGGGCCTGGCATGTGGTCTGGAGTGGTCGCAAAAAGCCTTCAAGGAAACACTAAAGACCAGGTGCATGGGTGGACCGGATACCATCAGAATGCCAGCCCAAACTGCCGTCTACACAGCCACCTGTGAAGGCCGCTTCAGCACCGCACTGGCAGATAGGGACTGTCATGCCCCTAGGCAATAAGCCTAAACCTAGTTTGGGATTTCAGGCTTCCATCCCCAGAGGCCTTGCCCCAGAACCCTCCATATTGGGGATGCTGAGCGACACCCAAGAGTACACCTGCCATAGGAGGAGACAGTGCCATTGGGAGATGCCCAGAACCCTTAGAGCGGGAGAAAACTGCATACTCCCATGATGTGATGCCCACATTTGGTGAACCCCCCACTCTGCTGGCCACAAATCCAGAGCCTGACCCCACGTCTGACCCATTCCCTCCACTGAGCCCCTCGGTGATCCCGCCTCAGCACGGGCTAAAGGCCCAGTGATGCGCAGACTAGATCACCTCAGAACACCAGCCAACATTGCCCTCTACACATACACCTGGGGAGGCCACCTCAGCACTGGCAGATTGGACCTGCCCCACCCCTTGGTCTTAACCCAAACCCTAGGTTGGATTATCAGGCTTCTGTCCCCAGAGACCTGGTCCCCAAGCCTTCCAGGTTGGGGACACATAAGCCACACCCCAGGACTCTGCCTGCCAACCAGGAGGAAACCATGCCATTTGGAGCAGCACAAAACTGTCAGAGTGGAAGAAACCTGCCTATCCCCATGAGGCCATCCCCAACATCGGTGCACCCACGCCACAAACCCGGAGCCTGGTGCTCAACATGACCCCCTCCCTCAACTCAGCCCAGAGGAGACTGCCTACATGGACACCTTCAGGGGAGCCGTGTGGGCCCAGGACATGGTCACGGATGGTTGAAATACACTCCTAGAGAGAAAGCGCTCCAAACACCGGGCACACAAGCAGCCTGACCCCACCAAATGCTGGCCAATTTTCACGAGCTTTCTGCCCAAATCAACATTGATTTGGGCAGAAAGCTCGTGAGAATTGGCTGGAAAACCCCCAATAAACTCACTTCTGGCAGCACAGGCCTGCAGGGCAGCCACCTGGGCCTGGCCTGTGATCCCAATTGGTCATGGCACCAACTCTGTGAGAAAGCACTCTATAAGCCAGGTTCATGCATGGCAAACCCCTCCCTCTACTCAGCCTCCCGGGGTTCCTGCCCCAGCACTGCCGGATCAGGCCTGCATTGTCTCTAGGACCTCACTTGAAACATCAGTTGGGTTTTCAGGTTTCTGTCCCCAGGGGCCTGTCCCCAGAGCCCTCCAGATTGGGGACCCCTGAGCCATAACCCAGGAATCCGCCTGCCACCCAGGAGGAAACCGTGCCATTTGGAGCTGTGCAGAACTCTCAGACTGGGAGAATCCTGCATGCCTCCCTGAGGCCACCCCCACATTTAGTGGCTCCCAGGGCCACAAACTCAGAGCATGACACACAGCCTGACCTGGTCCTCAACTCCGTCCCCGGGTATCCCGCCTTAGCACCAGCAGATCAGGCCTGCCACGCCACTAGACCCTCACCCTAACCCTAGGTTGGGTATTCAGACTTCTGTCCCCAGAGACCTGGCCCTCTGGTCCCCAGAATGGGGACCCCTGTGCCACACCCCAGAACTCCACCTGCAATGCAGGAGTAAACCATGCTGTTTGGAGCTGCACAAAACCCTCAGAGCGGGAGAAGCCTGCATACACCCCCTGAGGCCACCCACCTTGGGCGCCCCACCAGGCCACAAAAACGGAAGCTGGCCCTCACCTGGCCTCCTCTTTCAACTCTGCACCCAGAAAGCTCCCTTTGGCGAGGGCCCTAAAGGAAGCCGAGGGGGCCTTAACCGGGTTCATGGATGGTTGCAAGGTGCACCTAGTGAGAAAGTGGTATCAATTTGGGTAGAAAGTTTGTGAGAATTGGACAGCATTGGGGTGCCAATTTGGGCCCCACTGGTGCTGGTGGTCTTTAGCACCTTTTTTTTTTTTTTAAGATTTTATTTATTTATTTGATGGAGAGATCACAAGTAGGCAGAGAGGCAGGCAGAGAGAGAGGGGGAGGCAGGCTCCTCACTAAGCAGAGAGCCCGATGCGGGGCTTGATCCCAGGACCCTGAGATCATGACCTGAGCCAAAGGCAGAGGCTTAACCCATTGAGCCACCCAGGGGCCCCCCTTCAGCGCTTTCTTGCTATGCGCATGTTGCAACCATCTGGGAACACTGGCCGGGACTAGGTGGCTCCCCCGAAAGCCCACGCCCTAGGGGGCTTTCTGGGTGCAGAGTTGAGTGTTAGCCACTCTGTGGCCTGGTGGGGCACTGAAAGTGGGGGCGGCCTCAGGGGGGTCATGCAGGTTTCTCCCGCTTTGAGGGTTTTGCTCAGCTCTGAATGGCATGGTTTCCTCCTGGGTGGCATATGGACTCCTGGGGTGTGGTTCTGGGGTCCCTAATCTGGAGGGATCAGGAGACAGGCCCCTGGGGGTGGAAGCCTAAAAACCCAACTGAGGGTTAGGACGAGAGCCTAGGGACATGGCAGGCCCGATCCGCCAGAGCTGGGGTGGGCACCCTAGGGGGCTGAGCAGCGGGGGCATTGGCTGCACGTGCGCCTGGCTCATAGAGGGTTTTCTTGCAGGGTTTGGACCGCAACTGCTTGGGACCCCGGACCAGGCCCATGCAGTGGCTCTGCCGGCCCATGCCACCAGAAGCAAGTTCGCTGGGTGTTTTCCAGCCATTCTCATGAACTTTCTGCCCAAATCAATATCAATTTGTGCAGAAAGCTCGTGAGAATAGGCCCGTGTTGGGTGACAATTCGCGCCACTGTGGCGCCCATGGTCTAGAGTGCTTTCTCTCTAGGTGTATGTCAGCCATCTGGGAACACAGGCTGGGCCCATGGGGCTCTCCCGAGGACCCACAGCCAGGGGAGCTTTCCAGTGGCAGAGCTGATGGAGCGGGTCTGAATGAGCGTCAGCATCTGTGCTTGTGGCCCAGGCGGCGCTGAAAGTGGGGGTGGCCTCAGGGGTGGCATGCAGGTTTTTTCACTCTGAGGGTATTGTGAATGGCACTGTTTCCTCCTGGGTGGCAGGTGGAGTCCTGGGTATGCCACAGGGGTCCCCAGTTTGGAGGGCTTGGAGGCCAGATCTCTGGGAACGGAAGCCTGAAAACCCAACCTGGGGTTAGGGTTGGGTGCAGCAGCGTGGCGGGCCCAATAAGCCAGTGCTGAGGTTGGATCCCCAGGGGGCTGAGTAGAGGATGGGGGTCAGGCAGTGCGTCACGTTCCAGGTTTTGTGGCCAGGGCAGGACGTGGATGTGGTGGTGGACTCAGAGAGGTATGCAGGTTTTTCCTGGTCTGGGTGTTCTGCCCAGCTCCGAATGGCAAGGTTTCCTCCTGGGTGGCAGGTGGACTTCTGAGTTGTGGTTCCAGGGTCCCCAGTCAGGAGGGCTTATCAGCCAGGTGTTGGGGAAGGAAGCCTGAAAATCCAACCTAGGGTAGGTTTAGGGCCTATAGGCATTGCAGGCTCGATCTGCCAGTGCTGAATTGAGGTCCCTGGGGAGTGAGTCGAGGACAGGAGTCAAGAATCACATCAGGCTTTGGGTTTGTGGTTGGGGGGCTGCCAGCCGTGAGGGTGGTCTCAGGGAGGCATGCGGGTTGCTCCCTGTTTGAGGTTTCTGTGCATCTCCAAATGGCACGGTTTCCTCCTGGGTGCCAGGCAGAGTCCTGGCATGTGGCTCAAAGGTCCCCAATCTGGAGGGACAGTGCCAGTGTGGCTTGAGACCTGTGGAGGCCTTGTGAGCTGCATTAGGAGACGCCTGAAGGCCAGGAAGTGCAGGCTCACACCACTGGAGTGAGTGGTGAACTGTGGAGCAAGAGAGCCTGGAAGGCATGGAAATGCTGCTTGCCACCACTGGAGGCAGTGGTGAGCTGCAGTGGAAAACATGCCAGAAGAGGAGTCAGTGCAGCCTGTTGGCACTGAGGGCACTGTTGATGTGCTGGGTGAGAGACCCTGAAAGGTGAGGCACTGCAGCTTGTTTCTACAGGAGGGCGTGGTGAGCTGCGTAGTCTTTGTTTCCTAGGCTCAGGAGTGGTGGAAACAACCCCTGGATCCAGGCCCCCACTCAGCATTGTGCCCCATTTCCCCAGGTTTGATGGTAATGTCTGTCAGGATGGTTCAGGAGGGTCCTCCTGGTGGGGGTCTGGAGCCAGGGGGAAACCAAGCCCAACTCATGGTGCATTTGGAACCGAGGAGTTGAGTCTTTCTTTGGAAGAGTATATTTGCTTTGCAAAAAGGACAAGGGTATTGGTCGGCTTTAGAAGGAAGTTAATTATCATTTAATAAACAAGCACATGTCTCTCTGTCTCCCAGGAATCAGAGCAGGTGTGCAAGCTTTAGATGGGAGGTGCCTGCTTATCCCCACCTGACAACCCTTCTTCACTCTGGCTCCATGAGACCTGAAGTTTGGAAATCAGCATCTGAGTCAGTCATGTAGCTTGTCCCAGGATGTCAGCATTCAGAGAAAACAGCAGGTCCATTGGGCACAATGTCACATCCATGCCAGGTAAAACTTCTCTTTCACCCCAAACCTGCTGAGCTTTTCTCTTATCTCCAGTGGAGCCACAAAGTAAAAATGAAGTAGCTGTCAGAAATCTAGAGTGGGTACCAGAGTTCCTGAGTTTCCCTGCAAGGAGCCTACGGCAGGGGATCCCATTATCTCTGTTTATTTCTGGCTTACAATAGTATTTGGAACATCTCTTGGATTCAAAGGGTTCAAAGTATTTGGAACATCCCAAAGGATTCAAAGGATTCTTAGGCAATCCCTTGGATTCAAAGGGAAGATGACATTGACTTGGTGTGTGTTTTGAACATAGAACATGTTCCTTCATCCAACAGTGTTTATTCCATTGGGCCTAGGCTGTGAAGAATGGCAGGCATCTAGAGTTAGGTGGCTATTTGTGGTCAGATAGAGACTTGGATGATGTCTTGTCCTTTGTCAAAGGTGATGTATCCTAATGGATTCGTCTTTTCATCCAAAGAGTACCAATGAGGGCAGAGGGAAATTCAAAATGATTCCAAGGAGCCTTGGACAATTTAAAAGGGAAGCTTGACTTTCTAGTTTCTCTCAATGGACCACCTAGATAGTTGGACATCCCATATTTTCTCTACAGTTTCATGGGTGGTGAAGTCAGAAGGAGAGTCTTTGGTAATTCCCCTGGATAGAGGCATTATGGTGGCTTCCTGGGGCTTGGCGTCAGGAACCCTGGGATGAATTTCTGTGGCTGCTCGCCTGATGCTGGATGAGTCAGGTTATCCCACAGGTTTTCTGTTTCCTCTTTAGGAAATTGCTGGCAGGGAATGTTCTGCTTAAAGTGGAACCCTCCTGGACTGTTGGTGGGCATGTGGGCTGGAAAAGAGTATGGTAGTTCCTCCAAAAGCTAAAAACTGAACAACCCTAGGATCCAGCAATTCCCCTCCTAGGTATTTCCCCAAAGGACACAAAATCCACAGTCAATGGGGTACAAGTACCATGATATTTACAGCAGCATTATTAAGTATAGTGAAACTATGGAAAGAGTCCCAATGTCCATTCACTAAGATATATATATATATATATATATATATATATATATATATTCTCCCACATCTTCTTAATGGAATAGGAGCCAGGTTCAAAAAGAATGAAATCTTACCATCTGCAAATCTGCAAGGATGTGGATGGATCTAGAGTGGATTTGGCTAAGCAAAATCAGTAAGAAAAGACCAATAGCTCATGACTTGACTCCTGTGGAGTTTCAGAAAGAAAACAGATGAACATAGTGAGGGGAGAAAGGCCAATGAGGAAACAGACTCATCCTTAGAGCACAAACCGGGGGTTGCTAGAGGGTTGGGGTGTGGTAAGTTTTAAATGGGTGACAGCTATTAGGGAGGGTACTTGTGATGAGATCTGTGTGTTCTATGCAGGTGAGGATTCATGAAATCCTACCCCTGAAGCAAAGGAATTAATGCTGCATGGAAACGAATTGGAATTGAAGTCAACAAAGAAAAGAAGACCACATTCTACTTCATGAAGGTTGAGGGGAAAATGGAGTGATTTTCGCTCTCCTGTTCTGTAGATGATCATCTTCAAACGCACTGTGGTAGGATACACTAGTTGCTGATTGCATAAGGAGTCCTCAGAAAGTTGCAGTGAAAGACTTGGATCTCAGAGCATGTTCATGTTCCATTGATATGTTCCTTCTAGATTGCCCAGGTATAAAGGTAAATGGAGAGAGATATGGCAGAAGAGGAAAAAGGAGGTGTTAAGTATTCAGGAGGTAGCCTTCTCCCTTTCTCATGAAAGCCATGGGCCAGTGTAAATTTAGAAGGAGGTGGGATCTCAGAGCTTTGTGCCAGACAGGTGAGTTCCAGGTCTGCCTAGAGCTGATAGGGTTCCCTGAGATGAGCTGAGCTAGGGATGTGGCAGGCCTGAATGGCTGGTGCTGAGGTGAGTTCCCTGAGGGGCTGAATTGAGGAAGGGGGCCAGGCAGTGCATCAGGCTGCAGTTTGTAGCTGGGGTGCTGCAGAATGTGGGGGAGTCCTCAGGGGGGCATGCAGGTTTCTCCAGCTCTGAGGGTTCTGCGCAGCTCCAAATGGACTGGATTCCTGCTGGGTGGCAGGTGGACTCCTGCAGTGTGGCTCCAGTGTTCCCAATTTAGAGGGCTTGGGGGACAGGCCCCTGGGGACAGAAGCCTTTAAAAGCAACTTAGGGTTAGGGTTATGGCCTAGGGGCATGGCAGGCCCCATCTGCAGGCGCTGAGGCAGGCTCCACCTGGGGTTGAGTTGAGAGAATGCATCCAGCAGCACAGCAGAATCGGGGCATGTGGCCAGGGGGGCCGCTTATGGTGGGGGTGGCCTTAGGGGGGCGAGCAGGTTTCTCCATCTCTGAGGGATCTTTGAAACTTCAAATGGCAGTGTCCTCCCACATGGTGGTCAAATTCCTGGGGTGTCAGATTCTGGGTCCTTAATCTGGGGAGCTTGGGGGCCAGGCCTGCTGGGATGGAAGCCTGGAAACAGAAACTATAGTTATGGTTAGGGTCTAGGGGCATGGCAGGCTAGATCTGCCAGTGCTGAGGTAGGCTCCCCAGTGGGCTGACTTGAGGGTGCATCAGGAGGCATATTAGACTCTGAGTTTGTGTCCAGGGAGCCACATAAGCAGGAGGGTGGCCTCAGGGTGGCATATAGGTTTCTCCCTGAGGGTTCTGCATAGCCCCAAATGGCACGGTTTCCTCCCATGTGGTGACCACAACCCTGGGGTGTGGCTCAGGTGTCCTTAATCTTTGGGGCTTGGGGGCCAGGCCTTTTGGGATGGAAGTCAGAAAACCCAAACTAGGCTTAGGGTTAGGGCATAGGGGCATGGCAGGCCTGATCTGCCAGCACTGATGCGGGCTCCCCTCAGGGCTGACTTGAGGGTATGCTTCCAGCAGCACGCAGGATCCAGGTTTGTGGCCGGGAGGACGTCAATTGTGGTGGTGGCTTTAGGGAGGTATGCAGGTTTCTCCCTGATGGTTCTGTGTAGCTCCAAATGATGTGATTTCCTCCCACGTGGTGGGCAGAGTCCTTTCCTTAATCTGTGGGGAGGGATGCCAGGCCTCTTGGTATGGAAACCTGAAAACCAAAACTAGGGTTAGTGTTAGGGCCTAGGGGCATGGCAGATCTGATCTGCTGGTGCTGAGGCATGCTCCACAGTGGGCTGCCTTGAGGGCGGGTGTCAGGTGGCATGACAGACTCTGGGTTTGTGTCCAGGGGGGCCACCGAAGCTGGGGATGCCTCAGGCAACATGCAGGTTTCTCCTGCTCTGAAGGTTCTGCCCAACTCCAAATGGCATGGTTTCACTCTGGGTACCAGGTGGAGTCCTGGAGTGAGTCTCAGGGGCCGCCAATCTGAGAAGCTTGAGGGCCAGGTCTGTGGGCACAGAATCCTGTACACCCTACACAAGGTTAGGGTTAGGGTGTAGGGGTATGGCAGGCTGCTCTGCCAGCACTGAGGTGGGCTCCCCTCGGGGCTGAGTTGTGGGCATGTGTTTGGTAGCATACCAGATCTGGGGGTACCGCTGTTACTGGGGGTGGCTTCAGGGAGGCATTCAGGTATCTCCCTGAGGGTTCTTCACAGTTCCAAACACCACCATTTCACCATAGGTGGCTGAAGGAGTTCCAGCTTGAGTCCCAGGGTAACCCAATCTGGTGGCCTTGGAGCCAGGCCTTTGGGAATGGTGGGAATGGAAGCCTGGCCACCCCACCAAGGGTTATGGTTAGGGCCTAGTGGCAAACTGGCCAGGCCCACGTGGCTCCCCCAAGGGACCCTTCACAGGGGAACTTTTCAGGGACCCAGTTGAGGGAGGCAGTCTGGCTAAGCGTCAACCTCGGTGTTTGCGGCACCGTAGGGCACCGAAGGTGGGGCTGGCCTGAGGAGGGGGGCATGGAGTTTTGTCCCACTTAAGGGTTTTGTGTTGCTCTAAAAGGCACAGTTTCCTCCTGGGTGGTAGGGGGACTTCTGAGGTGTAGCTCTGGGTCCCCAACATGGAGGGGTCGGGGGACAGGCCCTTGGATGGGAAGCTTGAAAACCCAAACGATGGGTTGGGTGAGGGCCTAAGGGCATGGTAGGTCTGATCTGCTGGTGCTACGCAGGATCCCTGGGGGGCTGAGTCAAGGACCGGGATCATGTGGTGCATCAGCCTCTGGGTTTTGTGGATGGGGGAGCTGCCAAAGGTGGGTGTGGCCTCAGGGAAGCATGTGGGTTTCTCCCTGTCTGAGGGTTCTGCACAGCTCTGAACAGAACGGTTTCCTCCTGGGTGGCAAGAAGACTCCTGGGGTGTGGCTCCAGTATACTCAATCTGGAGGGCTTGGGGACAGGCCTCTGGGGACAGAAGCCTGAAAACCCAATGAGCATTAGGGCGAAGGGCTTGGGGCATGGCAGGCCTTACATGACAGTGGCAGGACAGGCACAACCTGGGGCTGAGTAGTGGGAGGCACTGGCCTCATGTTGGCCTGCCTCGAATAGGACTTTCTTGCAGGGTCCGGGCCAGGCTCAGGTGGCAGCCCTGCAGGCCTGTGCCACCAAATGCAAGTTCACAGGGGATATTTCTGCCATTTCTCACAAGCTTTCTGCCCAAATCATGGCAATTTGGGCCATACTGGTGCCCACAGTCTAGAGCACTTTCTCGCTAGGTGCATGTCGTGGCTAGCCGGGATCATAGGCCAGGCCCATGAGGCTGCCTTGAGGGCCCCTGCACAGAGGAGATTTCAGGGTGCAGAGTTGATGGAGGGGGTCCGGCTGAGTGTCAGCCTCTGTGTTTGTGGCCTAGTGGGGTGCTAAAGGTGGGGGTGACCTCAGTGGGGGCATGCAGGTTTCTCATGCTCTGAGGGTTTTGCACAGCTCTGAATGGCAGTTTCCTCCTGGGTGGCAGGCTGAGTCTTGGGGTGTGGCTCAGGAGTCCCCAATCTGGAGGGCTTGGGGGCCAGGCCTCAGGGACAGAAGCCTGAAAAGACAATAAGCATTAGGGTGAGGCCCTAGGGACATGGCAGGCCTGACACGACAGTGCCGAGCGAACACCCCAGGGGGCTTAGTAGCGGGAGGCATTGGCCTGGTGTTCACTTGGCTCTTTCTTATAGGACTTTCTCACAGGGTTCAGGCCACGACCACTCGCGACCATGGGCCAGGTCCAGGTGGCATCCCTGCTGGCCTGCTTCACTGGAAGCAAGTTCAGCGGTGGTTTTCCAGCCAATTCTCATGAGCTTTGTGCCCAAATCAATATGGATTTGGGCAGAAATCTTGTGAGAACTGGCCAGCATTAGGCGGCAATTTGGGCCATTCTGGCACCTGTGGTCTAGAGTGCTTTCTCTGTAGGTGTGTGTCGCGTCCATCTGGGAACACAGGCTGGCCCCACGCAGCTGCCTCAAGGACCCCCACGCAGGGGAGATTTCCAGGGGCAGAGGTGAGGGAAGGTGTCCAGCTGAGCACCAGCCTCTGTGTTTGAGGCCCGGTGGGGAGCTGAATGTGAGGATGGCCTCACTGGGGGCAGCCTCAGTAGGGACATGCATGTTTCTCACGCTCTGAGGGTTTTACACAGCTCTGAACAGCAGAGTTTCCCCCTTGGTGGCAGGTGTAGTCCTGGGGTGTGACTCAGGGGTCCCCAATCTGGAGGGCTTGGGACCAGGTCTCTGGGAACAGAAGCCTGAAAACCCAAACAAGGTTAGGTTTAGAGCCTTGGAGCATGGCATGTGCGCTCTGCCAGCGCTGAGGTGGGATTCCCAGAGGGCTGAGTCCAGGCTGGGGGAAAGGTGACACGTCTATCTCTGGGTTTTGTGGCCAGGGGAGTGGGGGGCACCAGAGGTGGGGTTGGCCTCAGAGAGGCATGTGGGTTTCTTCCAGTGTGAGGGTCCTGCGCAGCTCTGAACTGCATGGTTTCCTCCTGCATGGCAGGCGGGCTCCTGGGGTGTGGCTCCAAAGTCCCAGTCTGGAGGGGTCAGGGGATAGGCCCCTGGAGAAGGAAGCCTGAAAACCCAACCAAGAGTTAGGGAAGAGGCCTAGGGGCATGGTAGAACCTATCCGCTACTGCCAGGGTGGGCACCCCAGGAGGCTGAGAAGCAGTAAGCATTAGCTGCAGATGCTCCTGACTCACAGAGGGTTTTCTCTCAGCGTTCATGCCTCAACCACTTGGGACCCCAGGCCAGCCCCAGGGGGTGTCCCTGGGGGCCCGCACCTCAGGAAACGAGTTCGCCTGGGATTTTCTGGCCAATTCTCATGAGCTCTCTGCCCAAATTGATATCAAATTTGGGCAGAAAGCTCGTGAGAATTGGCTGGTGTAGGGCAGCAATTCGGGCCACCCTGGCGCCCGCTATCTAGAGCGCTTTCTCGATAGGTGTGTGTTGCGGGCCTCTGGGAACATAGGGCAGGCCCATGTGGTCCCCCAAGGGCCCCTGCGCACAGGAGATTTCTGTGAGCAGAGTTGAGGGAGGGCGTCCAGCTGATTCACCCTCTGTGTTTGTGGCCTGGTGGGGCGCTGAAGGTTGTGGTGGCTTCAGGGGCAGCATGCGCGTTTCTCCCACTTTGAGGGTTTTGTACAGCTCCAAATGGCTCAGTTTCCTCCTGGGTGGTAGACGGAGTCATTGGCTATGGCTCAGGGGTCCCCAATCTGGAGGGCTTGGGGTCCAGGCCTCTGGGAGCAGAAGCCTGAAAATCCAACCTAGGATTAAGATTAGGGCCTAGGGGCATGGCAGGTCCAATCTGCTGGTGCTGAGGCAGGATCCTCGGGGAGGTGGTGAGTCGAGGATGGGGGTCAGAAGGCAGTCAGGCTCCGGTTTTTTGGCCAGGGGGGCCACTGGAGATGGGGGTGGCCTCAGGGATTCATGGAGGTTTCTCCTAGTCTGAGGGTCTGAGCAGCTCCAAAAGGTATGGTTTCCTCCTGGGTGGCAGTCAGACTCCTGGGGTGTGGCTTCGGGTGTCCCCAATCCAGAGGGCTCGGGGACAGGCCCCTGGGGATAGAAGACTGAAAAACCAACCAAGGGTTAGGGCAAGGGCCTAGGGACAGGGTAGGCCTAATCTTCCAGCTCCACAGCTGGAACCCAGGGGTGGAATATCGTGTGACATTGGCCTTGTAAGCATCTGGCTCACAGAGGACTTCCTCACAGGTTTTGGGCCTCGACCACTTGGGACCCTGAGCTAAGCCCAGACGGTGGTCCTTTGGACCCGTGCCACCAGAAGGGAGTTCATAGGGTATTTTCTGGCCAATTGTCATGAACTTTCTGCTCAAATCATTATCGTTTTGGGCAGAAAGCTCATGAGAACTGGCTGGCGTTGGGCAGCGATTTGGGCTGTGCTGGTATCCGTGGTCTAGAGCATTTTTTCTCTAGGTGCATGTCACAGCCATCCGGGAACACGGGCTAGGCCCATGCAGCCCCCCATGGAGGAGGGTCCCCATACATGGAAGCTTTATGGGGGCAGAATTAAGGAGGAGGTACAGCTGGGCATCAGCCTCTGTGTTTGTGGCCCTGTGGGGTGCCAAAATGGGGGATGGCCTCAGGGGAAACATGCAGTTTTCTCCTCCTCTGAGGGATTTTCACAGCTCCTAATGGCACGGTTTCCTCCTGGGTAGGAGGCAGATTCCTGGGGTGTGCCTCAGGGGTCCCCAAACTGAAGGACTCCAGAGATAGGCCCCTGGGGATGGAAGCCTGAAAACCCAACTGAGGGTTCAGGCCAAGGCCTAGGGTTTGGCATTGGCCATGTTTGTGCTGGCTTGTAAGGGCTTTTTCACAGGGTTTGGGCTATGACCACTCGGGACCCCGGGCCAGGCCCAGGCGGTGGCCCTCCAGACATGCACTGCAGGAAGCGAGTTTCCCGGGTTTTCCAGCCAATTCTCACAAGCTTTATAAACAATCGATATAGATTTGAGCAGAAAGCTTGTAAGAATTGCCCAGCGTTGGTTCACCATTCAGGCCATGCTTGCACCCGCTATCTAGAGCACTTTCTCACTAGGTGTGTGTCACGGCCATCCAGGAACACGGGCTGGGCCCACATGTCTCCCACAAGGACCCCCACACAGGGAGCTTTCTGGGGACAGAGTTGAGGAAGGCGTTCTGGCTGAACGTCAGCCTCCATGTTGTGGCCCAGTGGGGTGCCAAAGGTGTGGTGGCCTCAGGGGGTATGCAGGTTTTTCCTCCTCTGAGGGTTTTGCGCAGCTCCAAATGACATGGTAACCTCCTGGAGGCAGATTCCTGGGGTGTGGGTCAGGGGTCCCCAAACTGGAGGACTCCAGGGACAGGCCCCTGGGGACAGATGCCTGAAAACCCAACTAAGGGTTAGGGCCAAGGCCTAGGGGCATGGCAGGCCCAATAAGTCAGCGCCAGGAGGGCACCCCAGGGGGATGAGTAGTGGGAGGCATTGTCCACATGTGTGCCTGGCTTGTAGAGGGCTTTCTCATAGGGTTCAGGCCATGACCACTCAGGACCCCAGGCCAGGCCCAGACGGCCCTTCAGACATGGGCCACAGGAAGCACGTTCACCACGGGGTTTCCAGTCAACTCTCATGAGCTTTCTGTCCAAATCAAAATGGATTTGGGCAGAAAACTTGTGAGAATTGGCCGGTTTGGGGCAGCAATTCAGGCCATGCTGGCACCTGCAGTCTAGAGTGCCTTTTCACTAGGTGGGTGTTGTGGCCATCTGGGAACATGGGCCAGGCCCATGTGGATCCCCCTTCGCCCCCCATGCAGGGGAGCTTTAAGGGTTTAGAGTTGAGGGAGAAGTTCCAGCTGGGCATCAGCCTCCGTGTTTGTGGCCTGGTGGGGCGCCAAAAGTGGGAGGTGGCCACAGGGGGCCATGCAGGTTAATCCTGCTTTGAGGATTTTGCAAAGCTCCAAAATATACAGTTTCTTCCTGGGTGGCAGGCAGAGTCATGGGCTTTGGCTCAGGGGTCCCCAATCTGGAGGACTTGAGGGACAGGCCCCTGGGGACAGTAGTCTAAAAATCCAACCGAGGGTTCAGGCCAGGGCCTAGGGGCATGGCCAGCCTGATCTTCCAGAGCCAGGTTGGGACCCCACAGGGCAGAGCATTGTGTGACTTTGGCCTTGCGTGCAAGTGGCTCACAGAGGGCTTTTTCACAGGGTTCAGGCTTTGACCACTCAGGACCATGGCAAGGTTCAGGTGGGCCCCTATAGACTCCTGTCACCAGAAACGAGTTGGCCAGGGGTTTTCTGGCCAATTCTCATGAGCTTTCTGTCTAAATCATTATCAATTTGGGCAGAAAGCTCGTGAGAATTGGCCAGAAAACCCCCAGCCAACTCATTTCTGGTGGTTCGGGCCTGCAGGGCTGCTGTTGGGGCCTCACCCATCTTCCTGAGTTGTCACGGCCCAAAACCTGCAAGAAAGCCCTCTACAAGCCAGACACACACGAGACCAGTGACTCCCGCTACTCAGTCCACTGGAGTTCCAGCCCCGTCCATGTTCTTTTGGGCCTGCCCTGCTGCTAGGCCCTAACTTAACTGCATAGGCCTGGCCCTGGTTCCTGAGTGGTCACAGCCTGAACCCTGCAAGAAAGCCCTCTACAACCAGGTGCACATGAGGGAAACAGCTCCCACTACTCACACCTGGGCTGCCAGCCCCCGGTGCTGGCATTTTGGGCCTGCCATGCCCCTATGCCCTGGCCCTAACCCTCAGTGGGGGTTTTCAGGCTTCTGTCCCCAGGGGCCTGTCCATGGAGTCCTCCAGATTGGGGACCCATGAGCCACACCCCAGGACTCCGCCTGCCACCCAGGATGAAGCTGTGCCATTCGGAGCTGTGCAAGTCCCTCAGAGTGGGAGAAACCTGCATGCCCCTCCTGAGGTCCCCCCCCATGTTCGGCACCCAAATGGGCCACAAACACGGAGGCTGATTCTCAGCCAGAAGCCCTCCCTCAATTCTGCCATCGGAAAGCTCCATTACACGGGGATCCACAGGGGAGCTGCATGGGACCAGCACATGTTCTCAGATGACTGCAACAGGTACCTAGCAAGAAAGTGCTCTAGATCACGTGTGACAACACAGCCCGAATGGCTGCCCAATGCTGGCCACTTCTCACGAGGTTTCTGCCCAAATCGATATCAATTTGGGCAGAAAGCTCATGATAACTGGCCAGAAAACCCCCAGCAAACTCACTTCCAGTGGCACAGGCCTACAGGGATGCTGCCTGGGCTTGGCTCGGGGTCCTGAATGGTCACGGCCCAAACCCTGCAAAGAAGCCCTCTATGAGACAGGTGCACATGAGGCCAATGCCTCCCACTACTCAGCCCTGTGGTGTGCCCTTCCTAACGCTGGTGGATCTGCCTGCCAGGCCCCTAGGCCTTGCCATAAGCCTCGGTTGGGTATTCAGGCTTCCATCCCCAGTGGTCTGTCCCTCAAGTCCTCCAGATTGGGGACCCCTGAGCTACAAACCAGAACTCGCCTGCCACCCAGGAAGAAACCGAGCCATTTGGAACTGTGCAAAACCTGCAGAGCGGGAGAAAGCTGCATGACCCCCTGAGGCCACCTGCACATTCAGCACCCCACCTGGCTGCAAACAAGGCTGACACTAAGCCAGAACCCCTCCCTCAACTCTGCCCCGAGAAAGCTCCCCTGTGGCGGGGGGGAGCCCTCATGGGAGCCGCATGGGACCAGGCTGTGTTCCCGGATGGATGCAAAACACACCTAGCGAGAAATCACTCTAGACCACGGGCACCAGCATGGCCCGAATTGCCGTCCAACACCAGCCAATTCTCATGAGCTTTACATCCAAATCAATATTGAGAAATCTCCCGAAAACTGGCCAGAAAACCCCCCAGCAAACTCGCTTATGGCAGTGCAGGCATGCAGGGCCACTGGCTGGGCCTGGCCTGGGTTCCTGAAATGTCACAGCCCGATTCTTTAGAGAAAGCCCTCTACGGACCTGGTGCACATGAGACCAATCCCTTCTGCTACTCAGCTCCCTGGATTCCTGCCCCATTCAAGGTGGTTTGGCCTGCCATGTCCCTAGGCCCTATCCTAACAGCCAGGGCCTGGCCTGGTGTCCCTAGTGGTCATGGCCCAGACCCTGCCAGAAAGCCCTATATGAACTAGATGCAAGCAAAGACAATGCCTCCCACTACTCAGCCCCCTGGAGTGCCCGCCCCAATGCTGGCAGGTCGGGTCTGCCATGCCCCTAGGACCAGACCCAAACCCTTGGTTGGGTTTTCAGGCTTCTGTCTGATTCCACATTAAAACCTGTTAAACCCCTAGGGCCTGCCTGGGCCTACTTAGCATAGTGACTCCATGTTGCCTAGGTAGACATTTTGTAGTTTAATAAATGCCTCAGCAGTTACTGATATCAGTTCCAGGTAACTATTGCTAAAACACACATCTGAAACAAGGCCATTTTGTTTATATTAGTTCCAGGTAACTGTTACTAAAACACACATCTAAAACAAGGCCAGACAGGTGGAAACATCCAATCAGCCAAATCCACATATGTAAAGGTCTGAGGTTGTGCCCTATAAAGCTAACCTGTAAGACCACGGGCGGGATCACTCTCTTTGGAGGTGTCCCTGGCCGGTCAGTCTGATTCCTAATGCTTGGCATAGAATAAAGCTTTACATAACTTTCTTTGTCTCAGCCTCGTTTCCCTGGCCGGTCAGTCTAACTTCCAATGCTTGGCATAGAATAAGGCTTTGCATAACTTTCACTTTGTCTGAGTCTCGTTCCTTTGATAACGGACCCAACACTGTCCCCAGGTTCCTGTCCCTCAAACACTCCAGATTGGACACCCATGAGCCACACCCCAAGACTCCACCTGCCACCCAGGAGGAAACTATGCCATTCAGAGCTTCACAAATCCCTTAGAGCAGGAGAAAACTGCATGCCCCCCTGAGGCCACCCCCATAATCAATGCCAAACCGGGCCACAAACACGGAGGCTGATGCCCAGTCAGACCTCTCCCTCAAATCTGATCCTGGAAAGCTCCCCTGCTCAGGAGCCCATGCAGGAGTCAGTGGCCCTGACCTGTGTTCCCGGATGGCCAAGACACATACCTATGGAGAAAGGGCTCAAAATCATGGGTGCCAGCATGGCCAGGATCGCCACCCAACGCCGGTGAATTCTCTTGCACTTTCTACCCAAATTGATATTGATTGTGTATAAATCTCATGAGAATTGGCCAGAAAACCCCTGGTGAACTCACTTCCTGCAGGGCATGTCTGAAGGGCTGCCACCTGGGCCTGGCCTGGGGTCCCAAGTGGTTGAGGCCTGAACCCTATGAGAAAGCCCTCTACAAGCCAGGTGCACACGTGGCCAATGCCTCCCACTACTCATCCCCCTGGGGTGCCCGCCTGGCACTGGCTTATTGGGCCTGCCATGCCCCTAGGCCTTGGCCCTAACCCTTAGTTGGGTTTTTAGGCATCCATCCCCAGGGGCCTCTCCCTGGAGTCCTCCAGTTTGGGGACCCCTGACCCACACCCCAGGAATCCGCCTCCCATGCAGGAGGAAACCATGCTATTAGGACCTGTGCAAAACCCTCAGAGGAGGAGAAACCTG
Source organism: Mellivora capensis (assembly GCA_004024625.1). Taxonomy (NCBI): domain Eukaryota; kingdom Metazoa; phylum Chordata; class Mammalia; order Carnivora; family Mustelidae; genus Mellivora; species Mellivora capensis. The sequence goes on from PISX010023298.1 coordinate 27,431, forward strand.
CATGCCTCCCCCCGAGGCTGTCCCCCACTTTCAGCACCCCACAGGGCCACAAACACAGAGGCTGATACCCAGCTGTATCCTCCCTAATTCTGCCCCTGGAAACTCCCATGTATGGGGGCCCTCAAGAGAGCCTCATGGGCATGGCCCATGTTCCCAGATGGCCATGACACATACCTAGTGAAAAAACACTCTAGACCATGGGCACCAGCATGGCCCAAATCGCAGCCCAATGCTGACCAATTCTTACTAGCTTTCTGCCCAAGGTGGTAATGATTTGGGCTGAAGCTCGTGAGAATTGGCTGGAAAACCCCAGGCGAACTTGCTTCTGGTGACACAGGTCTTCAGGGCTGCAGCCTGGGCCTAGCCCAGGGTCCTGAGTGGTCAAGGCCAGAGCCCTGTGAGGAAGCCCTCTATGGGAGGAGTCAAGATGGTGGAGGAGCAAGAGGTTTAGATGACATCAGGTAGCAGGAAATCAGCTAGATAGTTTATCTAACCACTCTGAACACCTACAAATCTAACAGAAGATTGAAGAGAAGAAGAGAAGCAATTCTAGAAACAGAAAATCAACCACTTTCTGAAAGATAGGACCTGTGGAGAAGTGAATCCAAAGTGACATGAAGATAGGCCATGGGAGGAGGGGCCAGCTCCCAGAAAGCAGTGCAGCAATGGAGCACAAAATCAGAAATTTTTAAAGTCTGCTCCACTGAAGGACATAACTCCAGAGCCTAAGTAAGGGTGGAGCCCTTGCAGGGACAGCATGGTCTCAGGTCCCACGGGATCACAGAAGGATCTGGGGTGTCTGAGCGTTGTAGAACTCACAGGTATTAGAGCAGGGAAGCCAGTTACAGAGATGGAGCCAAGGAATGAGCTCTTAACTCGGGGTTACCTTAAACTGTGATCTGTGGCACAGACCACTGCTCTTTGAGCAGGGACCCCACAAGTAGCATATCTGGGGAGAACCCCCTGGAAAAGCAACAGGGATCTTCTGGGTTTGGAGACTCCAGGAGGGGCCGTGTTCCAGAGACAGAGTTGCTCAATCACAGGCTGGGTGAGCTCAGAGCAGGGCCGGAGGCCAGGGAGACGGGAGTGATTGAGCGCTTTTCTCCGAGGGTGCACTGAGGAGTGGGGGCCCTGAGCTCTCGGCTCCTCTGGGCTAGAGATTGGGAGGCCACCATTTTCACTCCTGTCCTCCAGAGCTCCATGGAAAGCATTCAGGGAACAAAAGCTCCTGAGAGGGAACCTGAGCAGATTGCGTAGCCTGGCCCCTAGCAAGAGTGGAGCAATTCTGCCTCAGGCAAAGACACTTGAGAATCACTACAACAGGCCCCTCCCCCCAGAAGATCAGCAAGAACACCCAACCAAGACCAAACTCTCTGATCAAGGAGAAGAGCAGTATTCCAGAGGAGGGGAAAGCGAACCCTGGAATTCATGGCTTTCTCCCCATGATTCTTTAGTCTTGCAAAGTTAATTAATTTTTTTAATTTTATTTTTTTTCTTATTCTACTTTTTAAACTTTTACTCTTTCCTCTTTTAACATTTTATTAACTAGGTTATATTAACAACACTTTTCTTAAAAAAAACTTTTTGAACCTTCATTATTATAGTCATATTTTATCCTTCATTGTATCTAACTTTACTTTCTGTATACGCATAGGGTTTTTTCTTCTAAAAAAATTTTGGGATACAACTTCTTCTAGTAGATCAAAATATACCCTAAATATAGTACAGAACTTTGTTCTAGTCTCCAGACTGAGCAAACTCTCTCCACTTTCTTTTTCTTTCATTTCCTAACCAACTTATCTTACCAACTCCTTTTTTAGAATTTTTAAAAAATATCCATCTTTACAGTTATATTCCATCCCTTCATCATGTTTACACTTATTTTTGTATATGATATGTATATGTATACAGAAATTTTTCTTTAAAATTTTGGGAGGTAGTTTCTTCTAAGAAACCAAAATACTTCCAAAGTTAAGTGGGTGACTCTGTTCTATTCACTAGTCTAATATATATATTCTCTTTTTTTAAATTTTTCAACTTCATTTTACCCCCTTTGTCCTCTCCATGATTTGGGGGCCCTTTTGATGTGGTTAACACACATTTTTCTGGGGTCTTTGCCACCCTTTTTATTCTCTATTCATATATTTTATCTGGATAAAATGACAAGGCAGAAAAACTCACCACACACACACACAAAAAAAAAAAAAAGAAAAAAAGAACAAGAGGCAGTACCAAAGCCTAGGAAGTTAATCAATACAGATGTTGGTACTATGTCAGATCTAGAATTCCGAATGATGATTCTCAAGGCGCTAGCTGGGCTCAAAAAAGGCATGGAAGATATTAGAGAAAACCTCTATGGAGATATAAAAGCCCTTTCTGGAGAAATAAAAGAACTAAAATCTAACCAAGCTGAAATTTTAAAAAGCAATTAATGAGGTGCAATAAAAAATGGAGGCTCTTACTGCTACGATAAATGAGGCAGAAGAGAGAATTAGTGATATTGAAGACCAAATAATGGAGAATAAAGAAGGTGAGCAAAAGAGAGACAAACAACTACTGGACCATGA
>PISX010023299.1:0-29729 GCA_004024625.1 Mellivora capensis
GCATTCACCTGCTTGCAGATAATTGACAAGAATCTTCATCATGATGTGATTCAAGGCAAGGTGTCAGAATACTTTTAAAAAGATGAGAGTTCTGTGGTGATTTAAACATACCCTTAGCTAATTCTGGAAATTTTACTAGAAATTTCAGTTCCTACACAATCAAAACGCACAAATTATTAAATTCAAAAGCCTATGAGGGTTACAACAGAAATTAGGATAGGGTCCTAATTTGGATTAGGATTCTTGGAGCTTAAAACCTAGGTAAAAAAGTGAGTTATATAAAATGAACAGCCCAAATATGAAGCAGGATGTGATAAATGCCATAAGATACCACAGCAAATAGGCGCCAATCTTGTTAAGGTGTAGAAAAATAGGAAAACAAACAAAATCCAGAGATCTACTATTCCATCTCCAAATAATATGATACTCCTTCTATACATACAAAAACATAAATTTTCTTATTCTTCATTGATTGTGTCCTAATCGATATGCATTTCAAATCAATTATTCATTTTGCGGCCATATGCTATATTACTTTCTCAAGTAGCCACAGCTATAAATTCACCAAGATGACTAGGCCACTTAAACAAATGAGATGATCTGGTGGCCTTGTAAACCTGGTCTTCAAGATGGAAAGTGTCTGATCCATAAGAATTTAATTTTGCTATCTTGTATTTAACCGATTATGCTCTTGGGAGAAATGCCAGACTCTCTGAATGTAAAGTTCATTGATTGAATCTAACCTCAAATTTAAACATATATAACATCAAGACAAAACCCCTACTTGGCCCTAAATCAAAGACCATTTAAAACTCAAATTAGGGGGAACCTGGGTGGCTCAGTCTTTAAGAATCTGCCTTTGGCTCAGGTCTTGTTCCCAGTATCCTGGGATCGAGTCCTGCATCGGGCTTCCTGTTCATCAGGAAGCCTGCCTCTCCCTTTCCCACTCTCCCTGCTGTGTTCCCTCTCTTGCTGTCTCTCTCTCTGTGTCGAATAAAATCTTTAAAAAATATATAAAATTCAGATCAGTACTCAGTGAGTATTTATTGCTGATTGAGAAAATAAAATTTTCATACACATCATATGATATTTTGTCATTCAAGTTTTCCATAGCCAATTATTATTCATCCCCGAAAATAGCATGGCACATGTGAACTAAGACATTACAGATGGGAAGGGTGTGGATCTCTATGTTCTTGACTCGGGTATATTCCACATTCAGCTAAAACCTGAATACTTGGAATACGTATGTCACAATACATGTGTTGAGCCTTGGCAACTTATAACTCATTTCTGCCATCACATCTGGACTGACATAAAATCACTACCAAGTAACAATAGTAAGTACCCTTTCCTTTACTCTTCCACCTTCTGCGTTCCCTCTTTTTACCCTTGACAAGAGAATTCTTCATAAATAAGAATGTAATCAAGTTCGGTGGATAATTACTAATCTTGGATAGGTCCCTTTTCACTGTGTTGGGATATAAAAACTAGGTCACTTGTCTTTAACTATGCTTATTAAATGACTTCAAGTTTCCTTACCAAGAATGAGTGACTGTCTTCTCTACCTGTACAAAGTCCAAGATTCTAAGAATGCTTACCCATGAAGGAATCAGTTCTGGTGATCTCCCTTGTGGAAAGAAAAACCCAAAATCCATCTGAGCTTCCTCCATGGAATGGCCAACTTATGCACTGCTGCCATTGCTGGAACCATTCCTCGGTGCTGCTGCAAGAGCAGCCCAGCACAATCACTGTAACTTCTGCCCCACAGTGTGATGCAGAAGAAAGGTCTTGAGGAGCTACAGTGATCTAAACGCGCGCCCAGCTGTACTGGATTGTTTATGCTGCTCAGGTCTTGGGTCTTCGACGCATGTCTTGTCCGTCGGTTCCTCACCACAGAGGCTCAGTGATGGCCCAAGATGTTCCCATTAGTGGAACACATCTGCCAACGCCGGGGCTACTATCACCACCACAACCACAGGCCTCCCCAAAAGTGGCCAAGATGGACCCTTGCACTGGATGCTCCAGCTGTTTCCCAGCGTGACCAGGTACACAATCCAGGAGTGCAAGAGGGTGAGCAGTTCTGAGACACATCTTCATAAGGCTGCTTTGAAGACATGCCACATGATGGAGAAGTCACCTGTGTTGGGGACCAGAGCTGTGGTTTTCTCTATAACACATCCCCTTGCATTCTCCTCTCCTTCTCTCCCTGCCTCACATCTTTATATCTCTTCATTCTTGCTTCCCTGGAATGGTACCCTCTCCAGAAAGCTCAGGGAAGGGCAAAAGCTTTTCCCTCAGGCTATCTTCCAGTAAATCTGGGCTAAGATTCCACCAGGGCTGATGAAAGTGAAACACTGGGGGTTCCCAGTACTTGGAGAAAATCTCTCTCCATATATGTGGCACACAGCTCTATTTATGCTCCATCACTGTAGCCAAGGCCACCCCCCCTCTCCGCCGCCCTGGCTACTGCAGTGTGTTAAGATGTTCTTTCAGTGCACAGGCAAGCACCGGCACACACTCACGTCATCTCTCAGAAAACATCGCAGCTCCAACTCAGTGCCAGAGAAGCTGGGATAGGAGGAGCTTCAACCTCTCACCATACTAGGTTCCGAAATGCACTCCCCTCCAACTCCAAGACGGCTGTCACCTTTGAGACTAGAAGAGACAAGATCTCCCTTCCTCTTCTAGTCGTAAGAGCCCCCTTGCTTCCTGCCATGAAAGGACTGCTTCATTTTCTCAGAGGAAAATCTCAGCTTTTTACATGAGGTTATGAGAAAATCATGCTCATTCAGAAGTCTGTCTGCATGGCTCTCCACTTCCCTTTGAGTCACAACAGGATATCCCAAGGCAGATCATGACATGGAAACACCTTCCTCCTCAATAGCTTTTAGCCAGGACAAGGCCTACTAGAAGACATTCATTCAGCTCTCTTCCCTGTTTAATTTGAATGGCAAATAAGGAACTTTCTCGCCAAAACCATCCAGTCCCTTTTTCCTTTCCTGACATACTGTTTTTAACTCCTAGGATTGAATTCCTTTTTGAAGAACCCTCCGGATACATCTGAACTAACCTGGATAAAAATATTAAGTGGGGAAGGCAGGGAGAGGAATGGCTACATATCAGCTGGTCAAGATACCTGGCACAGATTTACTGGCAGAAAGCCTACTCCTAACATAACTGGGTTTCATTCAACAACTTCCAACTGGTGCACACACTGAGCACTTACTATGTGTCAGGTGCTAGGAGAAAAGAGAAGTAAAAATCCCTCTCTGTCCTGCAGGGAGACACTGGAAAGTGGCAGGATCTCGTTTTGTTTGCTTTGTCATTACCAATGTCATCACAGAACTCCCTGTTTTATAAAAAATAGTGAAACAAATCCACATCACTGTTCATCACTCTCAGTGCATTTTGGAGAATCATAAAGACATATAATTGTCTTTTTACATAGTGATAATCCTTTTTTATGAAGTAGTTTTTAGTAAGTATTGTCACATATTTCATGTGTTTGCACAAACCTAAATATTAACATTTCAATAATTGTATTTAATAGTAATTTTTATCCTCCTTTCTGTTCCGATATACCTTATTAAGATGACAACCTGCTACCAGGGTCAATGGCTTGTCAGAATAGATGCTCAATAGCCCCCTTACTCCTGCCCCTATTCTGAGCCTCACTGACATACAACATTTCACAGTGAGGGGGAACCGGGAACCATTATGCTACTGATGATCACTTGGGTGACTGTTCCCTTTCGCATATATTTATTGATATACTTCACTGCTACAGACATTTCTTTTAATACATCATTCTTTCTTGGGGGGGGGTAATACTACTCAAAGTATTACAAAGTATTATTACAAAATACTCAAAGTAGTACAAAGTAAGTGTGTAGCTGTTATACCATGCCAGATCCCTGCCTAGACAGACTAGAACAACAGAGAGCCACTAACAAAACAATGTGTGCATGTGTGTCCCCTAGCCCATTAGGGGTTAGCAGTTGTTTCTGCTAACTCAAGTTGTTTGTATTTTCATTCCCTCAATTATCTTCAAAGCTATGTATTTGTGCCACATGATATTTGACTTTCTATATTTCCTTCTACATAAGCCAAGTGTTCACTCTTTCACACTTGGAAAAAATGAGTTTTTGTATGAAACAGAAAGAATAAGAGGAGACTTAGGACATGATAGGGATTGTGGGCTCTGAATGCCAAGGGTAGAGTCCTAATCACAGGGCTCAAGTCCCAAGAGGAAGGGGACGAGATCAGGAGAATTCTATACCAGGCCAGCCCTACCTTCTGCATGGAAAACCAAAGACCTCCATCCAAGAAAGGGAAATTCCCCAACCTTTGTGTCAGTTCCCAAACCACAGACCAGATAGCCAGTCATTCTACATGAGCCGGAATTTGCAAAGACCTTTTCAAACATGCCTCACAGCTCCCAAATTAATCTGACCACCCTCAATTTGCAAAGAAAGGAGCTGAGTCACAGAGGGTTTGACTCACAGGACCAAGGCCCATTAGTGAGAGAGCTGAAGGCAGGAGGCAAAGCTCCTGAATGCTTGTCCTGGACTTGGGGAAAAGAGGTCACCCTGCCTCCTTGTTGTGTCTATCAAGAAACAGAAAGCCAATTGTGACCTCCCCAACTTCCACAAAAGAGCAATTTGCTGCTTTGCCAACAGTGGGAGTTGAATAAATTGGCCCTTGTGCTCAGGGTATGCTGAGCCCAATTCTCTGCATCAAGCTGAGATCTGCCCAGCATGCTCATCAGCCAGATCACATGCAGGTTGAATCCCCCAGGTGGTAGGAAGTCCTCTCATGCAACCAGAAATGGATTAGTATGAATGGGGAAATCAGTAGCTTGGCCATTCCCTTCATGCTCTGAAAGAAGAAAAGGAAAAAATGCATGATGCATAAAATCCAAATTTTTTTAAAGGTAAATTAATTCTAATTTATGAATCAGACATTTGGATTCATTGACTCTCCAAAAGCTTAAAGAAAGCATCAAAACATCTAATCAATTGAACAGAACCCCAGTTTGCTTAGCCAGCTTTTTGCCCAACATCCACATAGGTTGTACAAGGACATTACTGGTACCCAACAGACGAGATGTTTGGCAATAAATGAGTATTTTCTAAAAAAAAAAAAAAAAAAAAAAAAAAAAAAATTCTGGGGACTCTAAGAACCAGTTCTTCAATGTTCTTTTGTATTTCATATTACCTGAAAGTGAGAAAAGAAGGTAGACCTGTCTGCTCGGAAACTGACCCTTTCCAACTCATTTCAAGGCAATTTGGATGCTACTTAACGAGCTAGTTTTTTCTCCCATTCAAAATCAAATGAGACTTTATTGTCAGGGTTTTATTTCACTTTCTGGCTATTACTAAATAGACATATTTTTTAAAAGAATAATGGATTATGAAAAGAAGACCAAGATTTTATGAAACCAACATTCACCCACTCCCTTGGAAATTTACTGCCAAGTGTATACACAGTGGGTGTCTTTAAAGAGATGGAGGCATCTCTTTAAAAGACCTTCCTTTTAAGTGTTGTAATCATTCTTCATTTATTTAATGAAGCAGCATTTACTCTGGTCCTCATCTGCAGCTAGAGGCAGAGGGCCACAAAGGCTGTCTATGTCACTGGGGTCCTAGGCCAGCTCTTCCTGTCTCCAATTTGCTGCCTTGGTCCTCACAGGCAGACTGCATTTTTTTTTTGCTGGGACATCTCCAAACTTTACTTTGACTTTACCTTGAATGTATTCCTGAATTCTAAAAGGGTCATCCTCTAGATGTAGTAGCCAAAAGGGGAAATGCCTCTATTTTGATTAGGCTCCCCCAAACCAGCTCTTATATGCCTACTGTGGCCAGAAGGGCAGATGAATGGAGGCAGTCCACTTACTGAGGCACTGGCCAGCTCACACGTGGCTTGGGCTATTCCCTTTAGCTTCCATGGACCCTAGCAAGGAGGCAAGAATTCAACCAGCATTTACTGAGCGCCTATGTGACAGACTTGGTCTTAAGTGTGGGGGACAGAGTAATGAACAACAAAGACAAGGTTCTTGCTCTAGAGCAGTTTATTTTCTAGAAGGAGAAATAGACAATAAAATAATAAAAAGATGCGACCATTGCAAGTACTGTTAGAACCCTGGTGAAAGTCAAATCAGATGAAACGAGAGTGAGTGATCTATGTTACACCAGATTTCAAGGGAGTCCTCTATGGGGAGGTGACAATGGACCTCCCAGCAGCCCAGTGATGAAGGCAGAAGGAATAAAACATGCAAAGACAATGGAGATAGAACGGGTAGAGGGCAGAAGTGCTTATGGCCTTAGAGAAAGATCCATGAACTCCACCACAATCATCTCAGGCTGTTAGCCTTACCAGAAGAGGTACTTAGAAGACCAACTCTCCACTAAGACTCATAGCAGAGGGCCAACTCTGGCCCTGAAGGCCATCTCACCCAACCCCTTGTTTTAAAATCAGAGAACAAAGACCCAGAAAGGCAAGAAGTGATTTGCCCTAAGTCACATGGCCTCAGCTAGGTGGGGCAAGCTTGGGACCAGTGTGTGGGGTATAAGGACTAGTGGGATTCTAAAGTAGAGTAGCCTTTCTGGAACCTCTAAAAACACAGCAGGCTACTCACACACAACAGGGAAAAAGGACCCTGACTTCTCATAAAAGGCAACTGCCTACATTGGTCAGGCCAGACCAGATTATGTTCCCATAACAGTAACTCCAAAATCTTAGCCACTTACAAGCACTGCAGGTTGCTGATCAAGGGTGAGCAGAGCTGACAAGGGTGGTCAAATTATCAGAGTCAAGTTACCATCTTGAGTGATCCCCAAAGGGGAGAGTACTGAAGCGTCTCACATAGGCAATGAGATACTCCAATTCAGAGGTGATGCATGTCCCCTTTGCTCACAACTCATTTGCCAGGTCCATTCAAATGGTTTCTCCTGACCATCAGGGGGCTGGGACATGTAGCCTACACAGACACACACCCAGGACAAAGAACAAGAAGTATCTGGCAAATTGTGCTTATGACCGAACACTATGTTCTATGTTCTACAGGCTGTACCAGCAAACAGAAAACCCCCACAGGACCAAATGTCAAGCCTTTCTTTTTCCAACCCAGAAAAGCTCAGGCACAACTCAGAATTAAATTAACAGAACAGGATGAGGAAAGACAAACCCAAAAGGTATGATCACCCTAAAAGGTGTGATCACTAATTGTTACTGTCAACAGTAGGAAGGAGGGAAAAATAATGGTTGGCTGAGGAGGAAGAATGCCTGGCTAACTAAAAGCTGGAAGTCAGTTCCCAGTACTCTCAGGGTTTTGGCCCCTCAACGTAAGAAGTTTTATCCTATTAATTAAAGGAACCCAAAAAACTATCTTAATACATAGTTAGTAGTAGAAACTCTTCATGTTGTTTTCTTTTAGAAGATAGCTTCAGGGGTGAGCAGGCTCCAGAAAACAGTCTTGGCTGTAACAGAGAATGTGCTCACCTCAAACCTTCTTAAACTATTCCCTTGCCAGATAAGTTTATTTCAACAGGTAAACTCAGTCACAGGCATTGCCTAGAACAACAAATACTAAAGTAGTATCTACATGCTCATACCAACTTGACCCTGACTTAGAAGCAGGCGTACACAGACATGCTGCCTGTGGACACGTCGGCAACCCGCAGCCCACCTCAAGGTTACACCTCCTGCCTCTCCTGGCCTTCTGGATCTCATGCCCCCTGCTGCTGGTTGCACTATCGCTGCATCTGGCACAAGCCACAGAAAAATGTCACAGACACACCCACATGCACACAACTTCTCCAGTGAGAGCTCACCCTCTCTAATCCCAACAGAGTGTGAACATGGAGGAATAGAATTATCTTCTGTTCTCTTGAGCCTCAGCAGGAACCGTGACAAAGATTTTCTGAACAAAGGGCACAGTGAGATGAGGCTGAAAACTGAGTCCAAGAACCCAGCATTTCAAACCACACAAGAGAGTTCTAGTTACATGAACCCCAAGAATGTGTTTGTTATCTTCAAATCTTCAAAATCTGCCTGCTTTTTCCACATACATCACTCTCTTAGAACCCTCCTTACCAATGACCCACTGCTAGAAGGAAAAGCAGTCCAAAATCACGGAGACTTCACGGCTACCGAATTCTTCACCACTTTTCCATGGAAATTGGGCAAAAAAGCTGGCTTTGCAGCAGGATGTCAAAATGGCCTCTGCCTGTTGGACTCTCTGTATGAAACACTGGAATTGTTCTTAAGGAAATTCCACCCAATGACCTTTTTCAGCACATAATTGGAGTGTGAGGTTTTCTTAAGCCCTGTGCTAAGATGTTTCTGGTATAAATTCACTGGCAATCTGAAATCTCTTGTGATTACCAGACATTGCTGTGCCACTTCTCAGAGTTCAAAAGGCAAGCAGGCGAATACCGCTCGGCTTTGGGGACACACAGCACAGATGTGTTTGCCAAACTAAAATGCTTTCTCATTAGAACTACATAAAATCTGTAATTACTGGTCTACCGAGGCTTTTGAGAGAATTCCTATCCATTTTCTTCACCTCACAAAGAATCCACAGGAGTTCACAGACCACCCCTACTCCCTGCCCCCATCTGGCTCAACTTGGTCAAGGCTTGTTTTAATTGCATTAAAATGTCACATCTGGAGGATAAAGTTTTTCATGGGGTTGCACATACGGCCTTTACAGGGGACTTTTAATGCTGACTCACAAGCTGTCTTCTGTTTGAGGTATGTTCGGTTTCTAGCCACTGGTTCTCTCTCCCACCACCCCATTCCTTTCCCCCTTCACATCACACTTTTCCCTCCAACCCCACTGACACTTGGTCTACAGTGTCACCCATTCCACAGCATGGGAGGAAAAATCCCCCTCGTCATTAACGATGTAGCTCACTTCCTCCATAAAGTCATCCAAGAGCAGTGGATTCACCAGCTAAGAAGTAATTGTACAGGACTCGTGTACTCCTCCAGGCAGAACCCCTCACAAACTCTCTTTATATGGTCAACAACTCCCACCAAAATATCCCTACTCAGTGTCACTTTCCCCGTTAGATATGAGAAATACCTCTTTGCTAAAGTGAAAATGGGTAGTCATGGGTTACTGGTATAGACTATGAGGTCATTCATTATCACTGCCCTGGTTGTAGCTAACAATTTTGAGGGCATACTCTATGTCAGGCACTAATCTGGTCCTCTTCCTGTGTCACTTCATTCAATCCTAAAAACATATGCATGAGGGGGAACTATTATCATTAGCCTACTTTACAGATAAGGACACTGAGGCCCAGGGAAAGTAGATAACTTACCCAAACTCAGGCATGCAGGTTGTGATAGAGTCAAGATAAAACTCCAGCATTCTGACTCCAGAGCTCTTTCTCTTAGAAGCAGTTTTTCCAAGTTGATCCACAGAAAAACACAAAAGACATCTTCCCAGAAAAGGATGCTCTCATGACCTGTGCTCCACCCATTTTCTGCTCTCTCTTTCCTTCCTTCTGAGGAACAAAAGCACTCATCCACCTCACAGAATGGCAGCAGTCTCAGTGAAGGAGAAGGTGGCCCAGCCTTGAGGCCAGCATAGCCTTGACTGCCATACCAAGTCTGGCTATCAGATTTCTATCTGCCATCCGTGTGAAATGAAGGCAGGCAACCCCCAGCTTCCACAGTCCTGGGCTTCTCTGGGACCTGTTGGGGGTCTTCATTAGCACATAGACAGGCTTGCACCAAGGAAAGGCCAGCCCCCACTTCCTATTAGACCAGGATGAACATCAAACCCTGCTCAAAGCCAGCTCTAAGTTCCCACATAGCTCTTAAACATATCCAAGACTGAGTTTGAGCTCCAGTCTTGGCAAAGTCAGGATGTGTGTTTCAGTGCAAGTGACCAAACCTCTGTGAAACTTGGTTATGTGGGCATCAAGCTGCTAGAGGCCTATACAGAGCCCATGGGGTAGTACACAGGCCCCATCATAGGCCAACACACAATGCTTCTTTCTCTGGACACCGCTGCTCTATCTGCCTGGACGTGGCTCTGGTGAGCCCCACCATAAAGCTCTCCAAAACCTGTAAGCTCCACGACTCCTGGCTGGTCCTGACTCTCTGACCTCTGACATTCTCTCTGGTTCCAGTTTGTAACCTCATCGCTGACCTTTGCTTTACCTCTTTCATTCCCAGTACCATGTTTCCCTTCCCCGATCAACCCCTGCCTTTGGCTCAACCATGCCAGCCCACCATGTATATACGAGTATGGAGCTCCTCCAGGGCACAAAGGCAACGACCACCAAATGTCTGAGGAGCAAACTCTCAGAAGGTCCAAGGCAGAGTTACCTGAGTAGCTGATCTGTTTTGGCACATCCACAAAACATGTCCGATCTCTCCCACTCCTGGCTTATCTCCTGGACAAATCATGGCACTGCTCCCTTCTCTCTCACACTCTGAGATTCTGAATATTTTATGGCTCACAGAATGAATCTCAAACTCTTGCTGAGGCACTCCAAATTATACCCATCCTTTCGCTTGACCCTCCTCTGGCTTTGCTCCCACTACACCTCTCTGCGGAGACCTGTGGCAGCTGAGCAGAAGCACAGCCGTCAGCGCACCCTATCTGCTTCAGGACCGTCTGCTTTCAGTTCATGGGCAAACTGCAGAGGCTCTCTAAATACCTCCCCCTAAAGTACCCAATTCTCAGGCACCAAAGAGCACATTTCACAGCAACAGGGCTAGGCAGCCACAACATTTTTTTAACCTTGGCAAGAGTTATTTTTTTTGAGTTTGGACTACCTTAAAAAAAAAACTGCCACTTCATTTTGTCTGGCACTACCTTGACCTCTCCTTCAGGATGACTGTCCATCTTTGGTCCCGGGATGGCCCTACACTGTGGAATAACAACTGTCCTCACATCCCTCTAGCCCGTGCCAAAAACTCATCAAAGTCTGGAATGAGCCAGTAATAAAAACCTCCTAAAGCTAAAGTTGCTACAAGGGAGAGAACATTCATGAATGAGATTTCTCACTGCGCCGATGTCAGGAAGTGAATCATTCAACCTCCCACCTGCCAGTAATTCCACCCTTTAGATCTGCAAGGTTCACCCTCCAACAGTTTTCATATCCAGTAGAGGAATAGGAAGGCGGGTCTCCCTATGGTGGGTGTTAAAATAAACAGGCTCTGGCAGCGTGAAGAACCTCACTACTCTAAGAAAAATCTGAGACAGAGGAGGAAGTGCATGCACATGATATGCAGGTTTTTATATACTGCCGTAATATTTAAGTCAAACCCAATTTACAAATTATGACATGAATGCTAATACGTGTCTCTATACAAAGCCACAAACTCTTTAAAAAAAGAAATTAAAGTTATGCCACTATTCATTATAGGCTAGAAGACGGGAACTGAGAAAAAATCAAACTTCATCGAATTTACAGTTGCTGCAGGAATCTCCCAAGTCCTGTTTTTACAAGTTATACATATTCTTTGCTCAGAGACAAGTAAGTCTTGACCCATACTTAGCGACTTCCAGAAACTGATTCCTGTTTTCCTGCTCATTCCTGGAAATGGAGCTCAAACGACGCATGAACCCCCTAAAAAGTAATCCATTTCCTTGCATTTATGTGTATATTTACCTTCCTTTAGGAAAGGAGCTTGTAAATTTCGTTAAAAGCCAAACGCATTTAGAAGCCCAACAAAGGTCGAGGACTCAATTCTAAAAGGAGGTCTTCATCCATCCTTTAGGACAAAAAAGTAGATCAAATGGAGCCCATATGGATGTCCCTATATGCCACAGATTATTTACACCAGGAGAGACTCCAAACAGATGTCTGCAACTTGTACCTTCAAGTTGTACCTCGATTAGGACGTTAACTACATTATATTCAAATTATCTGGTTTAAACTAAAAAAAAGAAAAAAAAAGATTCATTTTACACCTCCTTGTGCCAGGATTGTGTCCAACATCAAAGATATAATTGGCATGCACCACCACAGCTATGTAGGCTATTAAAATATTGAAATTCTTCCATACTCTCCCACCCAATGTCCCCTCCTTCTGGAACCCCTGGATTTCCCCCAACTCTTTCAACTACCAAGTTAATACCTGGAAATGCAGAGGGCCCCCGCGATGTACCCAGTGTTCAAGTCAGTGTCTGTGTGGATTGACTGGGTCATAGCAACTGTTAATATTTTGACTATCACCACTGGATATAATAATGAACAAAAATCGGACTGGTTCTTGCTCTCTTTTCACTTAGTCTGTATTATTCAGGGTAGTTAATAGAAGTCGCTGCTGTAGCAATGGCCACAGTCACCGAACTGTGGAAAGAACCAAGATTCCCTTCAACAGATGAATGGATAAGGAAGATGTGGTCCATATACACTATGGAGTATTATGCCTCCATCAGAAAGGACGAATACCCAACTTTTGTATCAACATGGATGGGACTGGAGGAGATTATGCTGACTGAAATAAGTCAAGCAGAGAGAGTCAATTATCATATGGTTTCACTCACTTGTGGAGCATAAGGAATAACACGGAGGACACTGGGAGATGGAGAGAAGTGAGCTGGGGGAAATTAGAGGGGAGACGAACCATGAGAGACTATGGACTCTGAGAAACAAACTGAGGGGTTTGGAGGGGAAGGGGGTGGGGGTTGTGTGAGCCTGGTGGTGGGTATTAAGGAGGGCATGGGTTGGCGTGGAGCACTGGGTGTGGTGCATCAACAATGAATCTTAGAACACTAAAAAAATAAAATTAAATTTAAAAAAAAAAAAAAAGGCTGCTGCTGTGAGAAATAATCCCCAAATCTTTGTCACTTAATACAATAAAGGTTTGTTCTCATAGTCCCAGACAGGCTGTGAGTATATGTCAGGACCCATGTGTTAACATGGACTGCCTCACTTCCATGACATTCCATTGGCCAGAATCCAATCACATGGCCACCCAAACTGCAAGAGGGGGCTGGGAAACTTAGTCTTCCTCTGTGACCAGTAAACAAGATTAGTCAACATCTAGCCATCTCCGGCACACACTCTAAACACAAGGCTATTCATCAAATCATCACACTAATAAATGCAGAATGATACCTGTGACAAGCTTCTCCCTCACTCCATTAGCAGAGATCACCTGGAAGGTCCTATATGTTTCAGAGCTGCGCTTCTCAAAGATGAGGTGCATCCAAAACCTGGACTTGGTTTAGCTTTAGCTTGCTAAAACCTGTTTGGCTGGCCCCCATGCCAGCACTTCTGATTCAGGAGGTCTGGTGGAAGGCCTGAACAGGTGATTTCTGAGAGGTTCCCAAGCAATACCAGGACAGTGCTTTAATTCCAAAGCCAGAGTTTATCTTGCCAGATCAGCAAAGAGGGCCTGAACCTAGAGTAACTCTCTCCTTTCCCCACCTGGCATTTCTGAAGGGCTTCTCTCCTCTCTCTCAGATTTACAGTTCCCCCACTGAGATTCTGGCATTTCAATGGTTTTGCTACCTTCCCCAGGTCATGCGGATCCCGGGCCCCTCGCCCCTCAAGGCTAATTGCATCTTACTAACAGCTGTCTTTAGGGCCCCTTCTCTCACTCTGCCCAGTGTCCTTGCCCAAAATCAGATCTCTCCTAAGATAAACAGGACCACCAAGGCCACGCTCTGGGGAAGTCCTCTCCAACCAGCCTTTGGGGGCTTTTGTCCTTTCCTCAGTCATAGCAAAAACCTATGTGCAACAGCCCTCTCTTTCAGAATGTTAACTGTGGCCAAAAAGAAACACATATTATTTTATTGTAACCAGGAACTAGCAAATCAAATTTTATCTGAAATATTCACTCTTAGTTTCTCTGAGAATACAGACTCCCTGCAAATGTCAGTGAATGGTGGACACACTGCCTGCTTTATCTATCTGTTCATGTCCAGACTTCTTTGCTTGTCTATGTTCCATGGGGAGCCAATGCAGAGGAATCAGATTTGAGTCTAAACCAGAACGTTACCTTGGGTCCTAGTTTTCTCACTGGCGAAATGAGCAATGCTAACCTCACAAAGCTCTTGTGGTGGCCAAATGAATTACAGGGAAGGCCCAAGCATAAACAAGGCTAAACCCCAATGTGCAGCCTGGGGTGTATTCTTTAGGTATACCATACACAGAGATTAGGAGTCACTCGAGATGCATTATCAAGGTCAAGCACTGGCAGCATTAGATGGTGCATGAGCAAATGTTTGTATGCCAGACCTCAACTCTAGCTGTGGGATCCTAGACAAATCACTTAACCTCTCTGTGACTCTAGGGCCTGTAACACCAGTATGAAGGGAAATTTAGTTACCATCTTGTTTCTTCTGAGGGTATTCTGCAACTTATAGGAAGGAAGATGAAATTCTTTGAACTTTTTGAAGAGAAGTATCCTATTTATTCAAACCTATGATGATATAAGCCCATCATATCAAAAAGTGAACTAAAAAGACTTTGATACAAACCTGTTTCTCTAGTGGAAAGATTGGTCTCCTAAGAAAGGTTTATCTGCAAGCAATACCCACTGCAATTTCAAATGGGAGTTTGGTTTTTGGTTTTTGTTTTGTCTTGGTTGATTTACACCGAGGTGGGCCTGAACCTTCAAGTTTTAACTTGAGATCCAATCCCTAAATATTTAGAAAGGTTCTATAGCAACTTGAGGATTAAACATCACTACATCTGTGAGGAAAAAACTGACGTCACTCTTTTAATCCAGGGCTGAGTTAGCGTAATATCCTCTCTCTGCCCTGACTGTGCATGGAGCACCTGGACCACTTTGCATGTGCTCCAACAGCCTCCAAAATCTGAAACATCACCAAGCAGGGCTGCTGCTGAAAGGAAATTAGGAGAGCTGATGCCATCCATCAGGAAATTGAGTATTTAGCATAATGTGCTTTTCCAGCTTCAAGAACTCTGTGAATGACATCTTTTTCACTTCGTTAATGACAGGAAATGAATCATTCCGTGCTTCAGTTGGCCAGCGATGGAAGTTCCATTTTTCCATTCTCAGGGAGTTAGCCTGCACCAGGATTTCTCTCTCCTGAGGGTGGCACTAGAAAGGTCTCCCAATACTCAGAATTTCACAAAGGGCTTGGACCAGACAGAGTAGACTGGTGCAGGTGAGCACGTGAAGAACACAAGTCCACCAGGCTGGGAATTCAAAAACATGGTGCCCTTCACACTCTGTGGAACAACACATCATCAGAAATCTGTGTGTGTGCATGTGTTCTGTTTGTTCCCTGTCCCTCTCTGCCTCCCACAGTGATGAGACTTAAATAACTCAGGATCAAACAATGAATTCTGGAACACTGAAAAGAAATAAAATAAAATGGAAAAAAAAAAAAACCACCTCAGGATCAGTTGTGATACATAGCAAAAGGAGAACCAGCAGCACAGAATCTAGCAAACAATACTTCATCACCAAGTGGATTCTAATGAGACTGAGTCCACACATTTTGTAATCCAGCTCCCTCTCTATGCCACCATAAAGCACTCCTTCTACCAGGGAAGCCTGAGCAGGTCTTAAGTGTTTGTGGAGAAAAATAAGTTAGGGAGAAATTAGAAGGGAAGATCATTGGCTAGCTCTAAATAGCTCAGCCCTCTCCTTAAAGACTCCTTGGGGTTTATCTCCTGTAATCTAAACAAATCAGCCCTTGGACTCATCCAATCCTACAAATTAATGACTTATTCCATCCCAGTGTTTTCTCTCCTACTTCTCAGGAGCAGCTTTCACATAGTATCACAGATTTCAAGCAGGACTTGACTGGAAGCAAAAACGTAGATCCACAGAACAAAGAAGGTCTTGGTCATTCCTGTACAAACAGGGAGCCATGGAAGGCTGGCTGGAGAAAACAGAGTCCCATCCACAGAGGGAGCCTGTCCCCAACCCACTGTTTAGCACATATTTCATATCAAACATTGCATCCTAAGTGGCAGTGTAGAGAGAAAACAAGCAGATGTGGTAGTTAAAGGGAAAGCCTTCTAGGTGAGGAGAGGATCCACAACTGCAGAAAAATGATCCCAGAACAAACACAAAAGACAGCAAACCCACTGAACAACAGCACTGACTTAGAGAGAACTATAGGTTAATTACATATAAAAAGAGGTGAGGAGGGAGGAAGAGAAGGGACAGAATAGAGAGGATGAGAGGAGAGAGACCAAGAAGAAAGAAAGACCTATGGCTATAAATTAGTTTCTGATGTATTTCAAATGACAGGATTCTTTTTATTTTCTCCAAAGTATAAGGAGAATAATGGTTATACCCTGATATTAGTCAACCTTGATTTTGAAAGTAGGTTTGATTTTACAAGGAACAGGGAGTACAAAGGGCACCAACATCCACACTGTTGTGTACAGGTGAGTATCATTACCCAAAACAAGACTTGCTGCAAGGGACATGGGTGCCTATGTGAATGTTGTGAAGGTTAAAAAAATAATAATAATAATACGGAAACAACTAAAACACAGGCATTGGTCAGGTTAGTACTAAACCATGAATGTTAACCATACATAGATACATAGCTGAGAGAAGTGATTTCATTTCCAGCAACACTGATCTTCCAGGCTCTACTAGCTGTATGGGAGACACAACTATAAAGAAAACCATGATGCCCAGTTTGGAGGGGCACAGCCTAAAAAAGAAAAGATGCATTACAACACAATGCCACAAGCACAGGGAATCCAGGAGGAACACATGTGCTGGGTCTTGAAAGACATGCATTAGTTCTTGGGGGACAAAAGTCCTCCAGGGGCAAACTGGAACAAGATTGTGAAAGGCTTTATATGAGACTCTGAAGGGGATGAACTTGGAGGTCCTGTCAAGAGTTTACTCAGTGAAGTGGTGTGACTGTGTCTATGTTTAAGAAAGACACCTTCAAAGGCAGTGTGGTGGATGGGTTTGATGAGGGAGGCAGAGAAAGGAGGAGAGAAAACAGGCAAAACTGTAAAAAAAAAAAAAAAAAAAAAAAAAAAAAAAAAAAAAAAAAAAAAAAAAAAAAAAAAAAAAAAAAGCCCAAGCATAAAAGCCTGAAGGAAAACAAAGTCAACAGGGATGGAGAGGTAGAAGACTGCTAGACAGGAAAAGTGCAATAAAGATACGGTGACCACTTAGATGTCCATTAGATGTCAGGTGTCACAATGATCCTAAGAGTTCCATCTTGTCCTACCAGAAGGATGGTGGTGCCTGATTCAAAAGACTATGGAATAGAAACAAATGTTCCTATTTTGGCTTTGGTGGGGGTGGGAGCAGATATAAATTCATTTGGACATACTGAGTCTAAAAAGACTTTGAGGTAATCAGATCGAGGTGTCCACAGGTAGGTGAAACAAAGTTCTGGAGTTCAGGCAAAAGGAGGCAGGAGTCTGAAACCTAGACCTAAACATCACTGGCATTCAGGCTATCTTTGAAGACACAGTCAAGGAAGACATGTAAAATGGGGGGAAGGTCAAAGATGGAATCCATGCGCACACGAAGGGAAGGCAGCTGATGGAGCCACCTGAGAGACAGGAATGTGGTTAGAGCTCCTAGTTGTGGAAGAACTGGGGCTCTAGCTTTGGAGCCTTAGGCTAAACTCTGAGTCGTCAAGATTCTCCGTTTCATCACATATTTCAATGAGAAGAGTGTTTACTCTTCTATTTGGCTTCATCATAACAGTTAAGTTGTCATTTATGAAGAACACAGAGCGTGGAAGGTGGCACTGATGTACAATGGGGACACTACTTTCTATCTTTTTGACAGCTTGAACTATGGCACAAAACTACACATACTATTTGTACAATGTGTCACTGTTGAAGCATTAGACTTTTCACCTCCACTGTCTCACCAGAGGTACCACCCCACTTCTGGCTCTGTGCCAGATCATACAGGCTATATGCAGTATAATCAACATTCCATGCTGCTACGTGTTGGGTTTCAGGAGCTTTTCCCCTAAGCTTTTAAAGTATTCTGAGAGAATCATGCTTCAGTCATCCCCTCATGATGTATTTGCAAAAGACCAGGACAACTATGTATTTACCTATTTCACAAATGTATAATCACTGGAGTTGCATCAACTACAGACTGTAATTTTGCCTCTGCTCCTTGCTAGCCACAGGGCATCAGATACTTTACTTAAGCTCTGTGACTGCCAGTTTCCTCATCTGAAAAATAGGCATGATCCTGTAATCAGATGCTATTGGGTGCCAACTCTGCATCTATTCTTTCTTCTTAACAAGACCCCAGTGTTGCCAGGGATCCATCCACTCCATCCCATGCAAGCCTGAGCCTCAGGGCAGCTAATCCCACTCTTAACTCTAGGAGGGAATCTCACTGATCTAAAAGTAATTATATTTGCTTTTTCGCTGATTGGTTCAGAAAGGGGCAAAATTCTGAACAACAAAAATTTTTTTTAAATCCACTGCAGACATTTGAGGAAATTATTCTCACTTCAAAGAGAGAGCCACACAAAGAAATGCTCTCCCTCTGGACTTTCCTGTGTTTGATTGTGATGTCTGGGACTACTGTCACCATCTTGCTTCTAGCTTGAGACTGAAGCCAACATATGGGATGGCAGTTGAAAGACAAAGAGTCAGGGCTGCACTTGACATCTTGGATCAATGCATCAACCACCTCTGAAAACTGCTCTAATTCTGTACTCCCTGTCATGAGACAGAATGAGTTTTCTTTGTGTTTTTTTTAAATTATTTATTTACATGAGAGAGAGAGAGTATGAGAGAGAAGAGGGTCAGAGGGAGAAGCAGACTCTCCGCTGAACAGGGAGCCTGATGCACAACCTGATCCCGGGACTCCAGGTTCATGACCAGGGCTGAAGACAGTTGCTTAACCAGCTGAGCCACCCAGGCACCCCAGAATGAGTTTTCTTTTCATTTAAGCCAGCTTGCTTTTGGAATTTCAAATATTCAAACTGACAAAGTGGTGGTATCCACTTCATAGGACTGCAGCGAAAATTAAATGGAACCCCGTGAAGTGCTCAGAACATAGGAAGTACTCAGATACTGCTACTATTGTAGTGGTTTATGAATTCCATTTCAGTTCACTCTTGGGTCAGTCATTCTTTGTAGGAAAGCTCCATCTTTATGGTTCACCAGGAGAACATCCTTTGAATACGGTCTATATATATAGTCTAATACTAATACTTTATTCTACAGTCTTACACTTGGTGAACCATTACTTTCGGAAACTCATTACTCCCCATGTCATGCACACTATGCTGAGCACATTTCCTGAGTTATCTCACTGAATCCTTCAAGTAATCCTGAATCAGGTACTTGCTTTTAGATTCCCACTTAGTAGATGACAAAACTGTGGCTGAAGAAATGGACCAAAACTTAGGTTTATAATTTCAAGCCTAATACTACTCTGCTTTCTTATTCAGTGTTGAAATGATCCATTTCACGGGCACCTGTAAAGCAACAGGAGGTGTCTCCCACTGCTCATCCACGTCTAAGAACTTTTGCAAATGGGTACTCCTGTCTGTGAAACTCCAGATGGGGCCAGCTAAGGGACAGAGAATTGAGGCTATTTTGACTTAACTAACAGGTGAAGAAAGCATCCTGAAAGAGGGTGAGCAGGAATGCAAATGCAAAAATGTATATGACTGAGCTGAGCTAAATGGTGACATCACTGCAAAGGAGCATAGGATCTGAGAACACCGTAAAGATCAGAAAAGGGAAGCAAATGAGTTCCCTCTCTCCAGAAAAAAAAAAACAAAAAACATATATTTTACTTGAGCCTAGACAGAGGTATCAATAATGGGCAGGGATATAATCATTTCTGGCCTAAAACATGTTATAGAGATATGCTTGTGGTTAGGCAAAGACACATGGAAAGAAACATAGTGAAATTTTATTTTATTTTATTTTTTATTTTTTAATTTTTTTTTAAGATTTTATTTGACAGACAGCGATCACAACAAGTAGGCAGAGAAGCAGGCAGAGAGAGCGGGGGGAAGCAGGCTTCCCACTGTGCAGAGAGCCCAATGTGGGGCTCAATCCCAGGACCCTGAGATCATGACCTTAGCCGGAGGCAGAGACTTAACCCACTGAACCACCCAGGTACCCCGAAACATAGTAATATTTCTCTGTATGGTAAAATTATTAATATTTTATTTACCTCCTTTGGATTTGTCCATACTTTCCAAATTTCCCAACCAAAATTATTTTAAATGCATAAATCATACACTTATAAAAGTAATTATCTAAGCAATTTTGTGTATTCATGTGCACATACACACACAGTTTATATTAACCAAACTATCTTCCAGGTAAGTCCAGCTCTAATTGGTTCCTCTTTTCTTTGCCTGGCTTCTCTTCTTCTCTAGCCACCTGCTTGCTACCTTTTTGCTCATTCCCTGCTTTTCTTCCCTGAGGAAGTGAGTATATTAAAAAATACCTAACCTTGGGGCGCCTTGTGGCTCAGTGGGTTAAGCCTCTGCCTTTGGCTCAGGTCATGATCCCAGAGTTCTGGGATCGAGCCCCACATCGGGCTCTCTGCTCCGTGGAGAGCCTGCTTCCTCCTCTCTTTCCCTGCCTGTCTCTCTTGCCTACTTATAATCTCTGTCAAATAAATAAATAAAATCTTAAAAAAAAAAAGAAAAGAAAATACCCAACCAATTAATTCAGTATTTTCTCATGTTTTGGAATATGGAAGGAAAGAAGGGGGCAGAGAAAGGAAAACACAACAAAGGATCCTCTTGCTTGAAATCCATATCAGAGTTTAAAAAAAAAAAAAATTACCTTTAACAGCCAGCTCCAGAATTCTCTTTAGGAGGCGTTTATTTATGGAAACAACTTAACAAGGTAGGTTATAAGGCTGTGAGGACAAGGATCAGCAGGAGACAAGGCAACAACAGCTATGACATGAACAACATGGACTTTTAAGAAAAAGTGCACCCATTTTCCAAATGAGATTATGTAGTTTTCAGAGAAGTAAAGATGTAAATGTCCCTGAATCCCCAAAACCCTTGGTAAAAACCTACTAAACACATACACACACAGAGGCCTGGGAAATAGTGGCAGTTTTATGGAATTCAAAAAGAATGAGTTCTAGATGAAGTAACGGTCTAATAAGAGATCTGTCTCCTACTATCATGTAACTAACAGATCGGTTAATCAGAGCCCATCACTAAGTGGCCAATACATGGAGCTTTTTACTTGTTCTCTGCAGTTAAAATCTACACTGATGCTGCACGTGAACAGCTGGCCAGCAGCAAACCTGTGCGGGATGGCTGTCAAGTGCACCTTCTGTAAACAGAAAACATCTGCTTTACTTCAGAGAAGCTACTAGGGTTTCACTCAAATAAAATAAACATAAACCTAAAAAAATTTTTAAGAAAAATATGCATTCAAAAGGTCACTTTAATGCATGATTGTGTGAACTGAATATTAAAATGGAAACTAAAATGTTCCTGCCACTGTCTGAATATATTGTGATTAGTTACAATCTGAAATTTACACTACTGTTTTTCCAGTGATTAAAGTTTCTTATTCCAAGTTCAACACAATATGTTGAAGCTTTGCTTTCTTTCTCCCAGCAGGATTTTTATAGATGAGCCTGAATTAAGATTAAACAAACATATAACAAACCTGTATCACATTCTCAGCTGGAGGGGAAAAAAAAAAAAAAAAAAGGAAGCCTGAATCCGTCAAGGTACCTCCATACTTCCGGCTAGGCCATAAATGTCAGTTGTTCTACTTAAACAGAAACAGAGGGCCTGTCTCAGCTCTCTATGGGAGTCAAGTGAGATGAGAAACCAGAGAAAAGATGATTGTTTCAAAAACTGCAATGCTGGGTGTACTTGGAGTTCTCAAAAAGCAGTAATCGCTGAACACCAAATTTTTAGCTATCAAAGAGCCCCTTTCAAGAGTTAAACCTCTTCCCACAAGAGCACTTTGATAAGATGTGATATGAATAGAAATGTTTCTATACATTTTCTTTCTTGAAATACTCTAGAGAAAATGCTAAAGCTGGTAAAAGAGAATCATGAAGTGGAAGGGAAATACTGAACTGTCCCAACTTTCAAAAAATCATTGAGATGCATTCTTCATAAATAGCGAACTGAACTGTGGGGTCACATGCATTCATGCCGACACACACCTGAAGCAGGATAAGAAGTGCAAAATGGAGTCCATGAATTTGTATCCACAAAATAATTCCTTTAAACAAAACTGTGCATTTGACATGTCTCAGATGGAGAAGAGCTTCAAGGAGGGAAGAAGGAAAGTAAGAAAGAAAAGAAATTCCATGGTTTTCAAAATTCCAAATGGCTTTAGTTCAACCTTTTATCTTCTAAAAACAAAATGACAACAGCTTGTAAGAGACACAGGAAGGTCTCACTATCACACCCTCACTCATGCCTCAGCAATGTGTGCAGAGCAGAGAGAAGCTAACCGGGAACAGTGGAGAGCTAGCAGCAGCTTTGTGAGCTCACTCCACCCTCTGCCTCAGAACTGGACCATCCCAGGTGCCATTTCAAGGAAACGTTTTTCCCACAGTTGAAGAAAAGCAAAGATAATGTCACTTAACAAACACCACATGGTGACAGAGGCAGAATCATCTTCTCAGGCCAAACCCCCCTCCACTCCTATTAAGTGGCCCACACTCTGTCTCTGAACATCCCTGGATCATGCTATTGCACTGAGAAGTTCAGATTCAGGGCAGAAGACAGTTCTCAGAATCTTCAATAATCCCCTACTGGGCGGAGCAAACTCCTTGGAACAAGAAATCTAAAGGAACAAAAGTCATGCTGAAAGTGTTTTGAAACAGTTGAATCTTGTGTATGTTGAACAGAGGATCATTTGATTGCATTTTGTTTCTTCAAATGCTCGTGGGCAGAATGGGCTGATGTGCCACTTGGCGTGGGTGTTCCCAACAAGTTCACCCAGTATGAAAATTCACCCTAGATACACTCCTCTTCAAAAAGAACACACCCCTCCCCACTCCACCTTTTTCTGAATATACAGAAGTTAATAATTCAGCTCACGTTCCTTCAGGCAGAGGGTATCCTGGAGGTATGAAAATGTTCGTCTACCCAAAAATTATGCCCTATTTATCTTTCAATTGCAGTCAATTATTTAAAGATGGGGACAGTGAATGGGCAGGTATGGGTGGCAGGCTGGAGAGAGGGTAAAAGGGACCCAGCAGCAAAGGATAAGAGCAAAAACTGCAGGGCTTCACAGTGCTGTCTGAGCCCCTGCCAGGCTGGGATGAAGAGGCACAGTCAGGATGATTATAGGGGATGAAGACTACTATTTCCTACTTCTTAATTGTTTCCCCAAGAGAGCCCAGCAGAGACTTGGGAAACAAGAGTGGACCACAGCATGGACCTACAACAGTTCTCAAGTTACACTGAAAACAACAGATTTAAGGAAAACACCATTACAGACCCCTCTCAGAATAAACCAGAATAATCTTAAAAGCACAAATGTGCCACAGCATGTTCATAAACTGTTAAGATATTTAGAGACCCAGTTCAGGGACTCTTAATATTTGGGGAGCCATAGACCACTTTAGGGAATACGACAAAAGCAATGAGTTTTCTTCAGAAAAATGCCCATATGCACAAAGACATAACACACTACCAACTACTTCAGATGGTTCAGAAGATCTCCGAAGCTCCCTGCATCATGAGCAAGAGACATCTGACCCAGCTGCCTCCTACCCACTGCTACACCATTATAAAATGAGAAACCAGGGAGCCCACTGGGGATAATAATACCTCTATTTCTGAGTAGTCAGAGTTGTCACCAAATCTTGTCCCAATTTCCCTCAATTTTTAGGACCAAATCTTGTCCCATTTCCCTCAACTTCTACAGCAGAATTCTTCCTACTGCTTTGTGAATCTTTAAAAGAAATTTCTATCCTTTATTTTAAAATTATCTCGCCCCTAAGATAACTTACATAAAAATTGGTATCTTTTGCTACTACTCATGTCTAAAGAGGCCACAGAGCAAAATGTAAGAGATCCAGACAATTCAACAAGAGCATCTTTGCCTTTATAAACAGACTGAGTTGTTTCTGGTTTGTTTTTAATTCTAGGGTACAAAACATTCTGATCAGAGTCCCCTAAGTACTCTTAAAGAGAACACCCATTTATCCATGTCAGACCTTGCTTGAACCATCTGCCACCCACAAGCTGGTGGCTTGTGGCTTGAATCGACTGCTGGGTGGACATCTTTTGGAAGGAGTTTCATCTTATTCTCATTAGTGTTCAGCTGAGAACTCTGTCCCCTTTCCCTCTCTCTATTCAGAACATGAGCTGCCATTCTTTCCAAATCAACGACAAACCTGCCAAGTTGTCATGGGGCCAAAACTCCCCACTTGCCACTGATTAACGAATCCTCTGAAAATCTGAGTCCAAAGTGTAAGCTATTTAATGCAAAGGGCTCCTTTAAGAAATGAAGGGTTTGGGAGGACTCTCACAGAACTTCGAAGCATATATCTTTATCACTTGGCTGGGGGTGCTAAATGAAAGTTATTATGGACCAATATTTCTTGGATCCCTTTCTTTCTTCACTTTGTAAGAAGGACTACTCCTGAGGGAGGCAAAGATTCTAGGAAAAAGTAGAACACCAGTTTCATAAAAAAATTTTTTCATCAAGTATGCAGAATGCTAATTTTTTCAAGACTGTTCATTATCTGGGGTGCTGTACTCATTGCTTAATGGGAAAGTCAGCACAGAACAAGAATGTGGGTCCTTGAGGCACTGGCTGGGCCTGTCGCAAGGAAGGAATGTCCCAGTGTCAGGATAGATCATTCCAGGCCACGAAGGGTGACTATCCTAAGCCTGCACTATAACTTGCAAGCTTTCACTCAATTCATGTGCCCTCCCACCCAGAGGCTTTTCACAGCTGGGAGGCTGCACACAGCAGAGCCCCCTTTTGGGGACCCCTTAAGAGACATGGGTTATACTCCAGAGTCTAATTTGGCTCCAAAGTGCCAAGTGAATTCAGTAAGCTGCAAGAGATGGACCCATCCTTACTCCCTCAGAACAGCTTGAAGACCAAAACACTCTGACATCATCCTTACTTCTGATCTGGAAGACCCAGCACTCATGCTGGTGCTGGCCCATCTCTGGCAAGGGACAGAGGTGTCTGTGGCAGGCCTTCACCAGCAGCACAGGGGAGAAGAGCCAGTTTGGTTCCTCTGCACGGTCACATCGTGGTGTGCATTCGAATGGCTCCTGGAGCTGCTGGTCCTGGCTCATCTTTCTGGAGCTCTCACGAAGCTGGCCACAAGAGAGTATTTAAAGATCCCATCCTCAGCTCACAGAAGGCTTGGCCTCCATGAACATCAAGCCCACCCCCTGTCACCTTCCCCATTTTGTCTGGGTGACCATCTCCATCAGTCCCAGGAGGTTCAGAATCCCGGACCATCTCCCTGTAAGGTGATGCCCTATAAACTGTATGACCCACTCCCTTCAGGACCTTCCTTTTTCATTCTTAAGAGTCAACTTTTGGCAATTTCACTTCTAGATATAAGCCTAAAAGAACTGGAAGCAGGGACTCAGGCAGATAACTACACACCCATGGTCAAAGCAGTATTACTCACACAGACCAAAGGAAGAAGCAACCCAAGGGTCCGTCAACGGATGAAGGGAAAAGCAAAATGTGATATATACATATAATGGAATAGTATTCCATTTTGAAAAGGAAGTACATTCTGACACATGGCTATAACATGGATGAAGTTTGAGGACATTATGGTTAAGTGAAATAAACCAGACATACAGGGACAAATCCTGTGTGATTCCACTTATGTGAGTTACTTAAAGCACTCCAATTTATAGAGACAGAAAGTAGGATGGGAGATTCCAGGAGCTGGGATGGGTTGAGGGGAAGAGGGAAGTAGGGAGGTATTATTTAATGGGTACAGAGCTTCAGTTTAGAAAGATGATAAGGTTCTGGAGATGGATGGTGGTAATAGCTACAGAATACTGTGAACGTATTTAATGTCACTGAAACATATAGTGCCAAATGGTTAAAATGGTACATTTTCTACATACTTTACCTCAATTAAAAAAGTCTTTCCAGAGTCTACTTTTGGAAGCAAAACAAAACTGACACAAAATTAACCTAAGTGTCGCCTTTTTGGAGCAGACATGCTAAATGCAATACTACCGAAACTGCAGACAGAAGTCACTTCTTGGGCTTTTCTTCATTGTTCCCTCCCCTGTTGTGCCTCAACAGCTGCCCTAAAGTGGCTGGGGGCTCTTGGAGGCCTTAGAGGCAATGACATGGCTCTGGGAGACAGAGCATCCCTGTGGGCCCTGGAAGATGTCATCTTTCCTACGTGCTCCTGCTGAAATGATAAGTATTCACAGCTTGATATTCTGAGAAAAAATTACATAAAAGCAATTTTCCTCAGCACTATTTCTGGACCTTGTATGAGTCATTCATTGCCTTCCAAAGTGCTTGCATTGCTAATGAAGGCTTTCAGTGCACAATACACCAAGACTCCTTCAACATTCTATTGGCACGAAGAATAAAGAAACTGCTGTTTCATTCGTAAGTTCATCCTGAAAGGTTAGAAATAACTAGATGGAAGAATCGACCACTCATATATACTAAGTACTTTATCTACAAAGCCAGCCACCTGAGAGGCACTAGCTCTGGGCATCTAGAAGCCCCCATGCCTGCTTCAGTAACGTCTCGTGCTTGTAAGAGCTCGTCAGGCCAGTTATCAAAGAGACACATCCCTTAGAGATAGGTCCAGCTCACATGTGAAGAATGTGGCACTGAGTATGACCAGTGATGTTTATAACGACAACCTTTATACCTGCTGTGAGTTTGAAGGACCTCAAGGGTGAAAGTCTCCTAAAATATGAGTCAGAAGTCACCCTAGATGGACCAAGACCAGAGTCCAAACACTTCTCACAGATAGGGTGTTCACAGGACAGCCCATTACCAAAGGCACCAGTCAGCATCTGCTTCTTTCTCCCTGCCACCCTGGAGGAGTGAAAGAGCCTTCATGTGAGGCTACTGTGAAGAGTATACTCACCTTCCCATGCAGAATTCCATCAATCCCCTTTGCAGAAACAAGGAAACAGACACACACCAAGACATTAAAGAGTGTGAGAGTGTAATGCAAGGCTGCTTTTAGGGACTTGAAGATTTGCTTTGCTTCCCCCACTCCACTTGTAGTCTAAATCCTCAAAACTCAAGCAGCATCCATATGCTGAAAAGTACTTAGTTAGATCCCTTGGCCTGTTCAGTGAAGGAACACAAGACCAAGGCAACAACCAGCCAAAGAGAACACCTTCCCCCTCCTCTTTCCTCGCTAAATGACCGGTATGACAGAAGAGCATCTTATTATGAAAGAAGCAAATGATCACTTTTCGAAGAGAACTTCCACTTCTGGTTAGTTCCCCTGACAAAGGGCTGTTTTCTGCTCATGTCCATATGGACACTGTCTTATTGACAGTTTTCTTACTCTTCCTTCTAGATTGTCCTGCCACTTAGAGAACATCCTTTCAGGAGTCATTTCTGCCAATGACACCAAAGCTACCCTTCCTTCCCCCTTCCTCCTGTCTGTTGAATTCTTACACTATCTTTAGGAGAGAGAGCCAATACCAGAGATTAGGTCGGTTCCAGAGAAGTTCAGTAACTTTCCCAAGGTCACACAGTTTAATTATTGACACATAATTAGCTGCCTAATCATTTTTCTTATCACTCTATTCCTCATCTCTCAGTGCCTGAATGTCAGTCACTCAATCACTATTTGATATAACAACTAAGTGCATGTCATGTTTTACATGAAGCCAATCATTCTGCTTCTTTTTTTTTTTAAGATTTTATTTATTTGACAGACAGAGATCACAAGCGGGCAGAGAGGCAAGGAGAGAGAGAGAGGAGGAAGCAGGCTCCCTGCGGAGCAGAGAGCCCAATATGGGGCTCGATCCCAGGACCCTGGGACCATGACCTGAGCTGAAGGCAGAGGCTTTAACCCACTGAGCCACCCAGGCGCCCCAATCATTCTGCTTCTTGATGCAAGGTAAGAGAGAGAACAGAAATGCAAACTGTTTGTATTAGTATTCACTTGACCAGCAAATGAGAGGAAGAGAGGCCAGGAGCTAAAGGTTCTGAGGGTGCCTTTGTATGACAGCGGCCTTTCCTGTCACCCGCATGTCTGGGTGCCATCCGTTGTGGATGAGCATCATGCCTGGCCTTTGATCCTGTGTGGGGAAATTATGAAATTATGTGTGTGCACACACACATGAACACGTACATGTTGGAGAGAGAGGGGGGCACAATGCAATGACTAACTTGAGCAGGTGGGTAGGGCAGGTGGTGAGAAAGAACAGGGGTGTGTTCCCAGAACTGTGGTTCTGGTTCCACCACATCCCTCTGTGGCAAACAGGATAACATAAGCCGTCATGCCACATTTGCGGGTAACCGTGAAAGTGAAGCAGAGCAAAACCTGTTATGAAATCCTGAACCCTATCAGTCCCCTTACCCTCTAGACTAGGGAAACCTGAGCCACACTCAAGGCCATTTCTACTTATCTCTAAGTAGGTGGAACACACAAAAGCTGCTTGCCTGGTGTTGAAAATGACCCTGAATAGGCAAAAACCATTCACAGCAAGAACAGCAATGGGCTGGACTCTCTTTGGGACCCGTGACTGCTCAATGGCCTACTGGAGGCTCAGGTGGGCCTTGGCTTCTGCTGTGGGTCTGAACAGAGGAGGCTGAGGCCTTGCTGTCGTGCTGAAGTTTGGCACATGAATGATAAAGCTTCTGAGCATTTTCAGAGGCCACGTGTCATCAACCACATAAGATTTTCAATCTAATTTACCATAAACTGTACTACAAGATCCTTTCCCAACCTCAGTGCCTTAAAATGGACAAAAGTGTTCCCTGCTGTCTTTCTTTGCCAAAGAATATCAGGGAGAGACCACTGTTGGTGCAGTCCTATTCTCTGCCAAAGGGATGACAAAGTGTTGTAGGCTTATCTCCCAGTTCTTTTGTAAGAACAGAATCAAAGGCAAGAGGGGGCCCTTTGTGACCCACTCTCATGTTTTCTTATTCCTCTGTATTGGTTTTTTATTTGAGGTCATGAGGCTTTGAAATCCTCTAAGCAGAGGTAGAAAAATTAAAAGCATGTTAAAGGTGGCTCGGACCTAAGGAAAACAAAAATTACAAGTTGTGGTTAAATTCTCACAAGGAATGTTATCCAAAGACCTTAGTATATTTTCAAGTACAGAATCACGTCTGACACATAGATGTTCAAAAGTATTTCTTTCATTTAATGCACCACAAAAGCAGTATGTCACAGTGAAATGAAAAGATATCAGAGAAAGGTTTTCTTCTATGCAGAGACACGAGCAGAGAAATGGACAAGACAAAGCTTTTAAGTGGGCTCCACTGGGTGCCCAGCCTGGCTGAAGTAGTGCCAGCAAAACCTCAAATGGCCCTATCAGCATGTGGACATTCAGTGACTTCACACTTCAAAATCTATGACAAGCTTATCTCATTCAAACTACTACAATCCTCAAAATCAACAAAACTCTCAGGACAGGTGGCTAAGAAGGAACAAAATGGTTTTTTTTTTTTAATTTCTTTTCAGCGTAACAGAGTTCATAGTTTTACACCACACCCAGTGCTCCATGCAATGCGTGCCCTCCACAATACCCACCACCTGGCTCCCCCAACCTCCCACCCCCCGCCCCTTCAAAACCCTCAGGTTGTTTTTCAGAGTCCATAGTCTCTCATGGTTCATCTCCCCCCCAATTTCCCTCA
>PISX010023300.1:0-29996 GCA_004024625.1 Mellivora capensis
GGGAAGCTCTATTTTTAACTTCTTGAGGAACCTCCACACTGTTCTCCAGAGTGGCTGCACCAACTTGCATTCCCACCAACAGTGTAAGAGGGTTCCCCTTTCTCCACATCCTCTCCAACACACGTTGTTTCCTGTCTTGCTGATTTTGGCCATTCTAACTGGTGTGAGGTGGTATCTCAATGTGGTTTTAATTTCAGGCTTTTTTTTTTAATTAAGATTTTATTATTTACTTGATAGAGAGAAGAGAGAGAGTGAACACACAAACAGGGGGAGTGGGAGAGGGCGAGGCAGGCTCCCGTGCTGCACAGGGAGCCCGATGCGGGTCTCAGTCCCAGGACCCTGGGATCATGACCTGAGCCGAAGGCAAATGCTTAACTGACTGAGCCACCCAGGCACCCCTCAAGCAGGCTTAATAACAGCCTAGAGATGCAGGTAATCTCACCGTTCCCGTTTTACAAAAGAGGACACTGAGGCTGAGAGAAGTGAACGACTTGCTCCACAACTTGCAACTAATCAATTGGAAAGGCAGGTTTCAACATCAGTTTTAACGCCAACGCTTAACCTGTTTGGCTCCTTTGGGTGACCAAACATATTTGAATTTAAAGAAAATGAAGAGGAAATGGATCCCAGGTGCCTGTCAAAGGGATATGGCCCAAGTGCAAAGTATATGAGCTTTGGTGGTCTGCACAACCCCCTGCACTTGGTGGTTGCACAGGTTGTGATTGTCCCCCTCCCCTCCCAAAAAAAAGTTATGCTGAATTCCTGACCCCAGATGCCTGTGAATATGCCCTTATTTGAAAAAGAGTCTTTGCAGATGTGATCAAATTAAGAGGAGGTTATACTAGCGTAGGTCCTAAATCCAATGACTGGTGTCTTCATATAGGGCATGGAGATTCAGGGACAGAGACACAGGGGGAAGAAAAGCAAGTGAGGCCAGAAGCAGAGACGGGAGCCACCCCCACAGCTGGAAGAGGCAGGGGAGGATTCCCTGGAACCTTCAGAGGGAACATGGCCCCTCTGTAAGCCTCCGGGACTGTGAGAAAATAAGTTTCTATCATTTTAAGCCACACCGTTTGTTGTATTTGGTTATAGCAGCCCCGTGAAACTAATATTTTAAAATTTTTAATATAAATAAATATAATTTTTTAAAAAAAGGCAAGCCCAGCTCCAGGGACAGCTGATCCCTCCACAGCACGGTGGCTGGTCTGAGTGAGAGGTCCTTGGCTAGACCTCTCCCCACAGGTACCCCTATTCTTTGCCTCCTGGTGCTTGGTTCTTACCACTAAATAACACAGGATGCGCCACAGCTTGGAATATACAAACAAGCCTCCGCCCTCGCTCAGCGAAGAGGAGAAAGCACATTTTGTAACCTTGGTACCTGGAACGAAGAGTGGACAGTTGCAGGGTGCCTGGGTGGCTCAGTGGGTTAAAGCCTCTGCCTTCAGCTCAGGTCGTGGTCCCAGGGGCGTGGGATTGAGCCCCACATCGGGCTCTCTGCTCGGCGGGGAGCCTGCTTCCTGCCTCTCTGCCTACTTGTGATCTCTGTCTGTCAAACAAATAAATGAAATCTTAAAAAAAAAAAAAGAGTGGACAGTCGCTAAATATTTGATGGTTGCACTGTTGAAGTAAGAGCGGTCTATGACCTCTGCGGCTAGGGTTTCTGATGACAGAGGTGAGCTTTTCTAGGCAGTTGCCCAGTAGGTCTCCTGTCCTGAGACCGACCTCAACTATAAAATTACTCCCAGCATCAGACGACTTCCCAAACCGTAAGGCATCCACACTAGAGCACACTCTGCCTGAGTACTGGCATTTTAGGTAATTTCTATAGCACACAGACTCGTGCAAAAGCAATCAGGAACAGAGCTAGAAATTGCAGTAGTGAAAGGAGCAGAGGGGCACCTGGGTGGCTCAGTGGGTTAAAGCCTCTGCCTTTGGCTCAGGTCATGATCCCAGGGTCCTGGGATCGAGCCCTGTATTGGGCTCTCTGCTCGGCAGGGAGACTGCTTCCTCCTCTCACTCTCTGCCTGCCTCTCTGCCTACTTGTGATCTCTCTGTCAAATAAATAAATAAAATCTTAAAAAAAAAAAAAAAAGGAGCAGAGCTGGTTAGTCTGTGAGGAGCTCGTTCCCGGAAGCCAACTTCAGTGTGGGAGAGAAAAGAGGTGAGTCAGTCAGGGAGAGAGAGAGACTAAAGCTAACAAGAGAAAAAGAGGCCCACCCAGCATCTCAGCCCTTCCACTAATGGTCCTTCCACTAATACTCCTTCCTCTAGTATCTGTAGGAAGCAGCACAGCTCCACTGCACGTCTAATTTTTTTTAAATAAATTTTGGTATCTATTAATGTGTGCTTTAACTGAGTGGACTGTGCATCACACATTCTACAATATGGATTTAGATCAACCAAGCCAAGGGAAAAGACCTGCCATGATGAAAACAGCCGGTCACATACAGACCGTTGTAGGCCATATATTCTGGTTAAAGACAAGTCAGTAAACAGAGCTTTGATGCATTACTAGACAAATCCTGTGGCCCAGTCCTCCTTATAAACAGCTTTTTAGCTTTGCTAACCTAAGTCTCCATCCATGATTCTTCCT
This sequence comes from Mellivora capensis, assembly GCA_004024625.1. Lineage (NCBI taxonomy): Eukaryota > Metazoa > Chordata > Mammalia > Carnivora > Mustelidae > Mellivora > Mellivora capensis. The sequence continues at coordinate 2,594 of PISX010023300.1, forward strand.
TTCTACCAGAGTCACAAGACAATTCTTAGGCGGCGTCTTGGGCTGGCCTATGTGTAAAACCAAGCATCGGGCGTTAAGGACCCGCGTGGTGATAACTCACCACTGGCTACCTGGCCGCCTCCTCCCTTCCTGCACAACAGGAGTTAGGAAGACTTCTATTTTAAAGTCTAAGCCTGTGGGCTTCCTTTCCACGCCACAAAACTGGCGTCCTCGTTTTGCCCATACTCCATTACGTAGAACGTCCCCACCGTTTCCTGAATTCCTTTTCTTCATCCTTCAAGACCTGACTCGAACACATCTCCCCTGAAAGCTTCCCCCAACTGCTTCTCCAAACCCCCCTCCCTACAGCTTCCAATGGCACCCTAAAGGAGGCGCCTGTCACCTGCTGTAAGGCCCGCTGGACAGTGAGCTCCACGGGTGCTGGGACTGTCCCGATGCGTTCATGGACGCCCCATGCACAGCACAATACTGAGCAATGACAGGAGCTCAGCAAATGTCTCAGGAACAGAAGCAGCCCCCCAAGTACTATTCAGGAGAGGTTGCCGGAGCCAGCAGGTCCAACTGTTCACCAGAGCAGCTACGCTGAATCCCTGAGGGGGAGACGTGGTGTGCAGACACCCAATGCTGTGACTGGCACTTGAGCTACTCGGGGACAGTTTTGCTTATCTGGAGTTATTTGGGTTATTCTGGGTTCTTTGGGTTGCTTGGGCTGGTGGCTGTGTTCTTTTGAGATGAGATAACTAAGTATCGGCCTGATAATATATTATCGAAAGCCTCAAGTCTGTAGAACTGGTCCCCCACCCCCTCCACCCTTCAGGCCCTGCACATGGAACATTTACTCTCTGTAAGAGAGACATTTCTGTTCTGAAATTTATAGACCAACGGGTGTGAAGCATCTTGATAGGTCATTCACAAAGCTGAGAAGTAAAACGGAGAAGATGGGAGCCAGCTGGGGGACCCTTAGCAAAGAGAACTTTAAGGTGTCTGTATTTCCCATCAAAATCGCCACTAGCAACGTGCTCATGACTACATGTGAAGCATTACGCCAGGTGACTTCCGACACGTACCTTATTATTTCCTAAACATACCTCTATAATATATTATTTTAATTTTATAAATGAGTTTAAAAAAAGAGTTCAGTTTTGCCCCAGATTAAACCCCAGAATAACCAGCATATCCAGGAATCAAATTCAAGTCTGTCTGACATCAAAAGCTATGCTGCCACCAAATTCAAATGCAAAAGAGGTCATTCTGATATCCCACTAAGATCCTCAAAATGGCCTGATATCTGTACTTTCTGGTTATTCGTTAGCACATCTGGGGTTTGGACTTTGAGAGATGCTGGATAAAATTGCATGTGGAGATTTGTTTTGGCAGGAGGCATACATCAGACCAGTGGGGTGACTTTTCTGAAGCAAGAGTGGAATTTCAAAACAACCATCACAACGCACATCTGGGTTGCATCGTAGAGTTCCCGAAACCCTTGTGTGCCCATTATTTAATCCTCATAAAACTGGCTGTTGGGACAGATATTAGAATTAATCCCATTTTACAAATGAGAAAATTGAGATTTGCATCAGTTAAGCAGGGCTCCATGATATTGTATTGTAAGTCAGTTGTACAACTGACATTTGCACTGAAATCTATTCCAACCCATCACTGGGCACTGATGTCGTTTGGTAAGATTCAGGGAGCCACCATATGACCTGTCTTCCATCTGACATTAGGTCAGAAGTCTACAGAAGCACTTTGGATTATGGAGTTCTGGAATCTTCTCAGCAATTATTCCCAGCAGCAGACTTTTAAACTGAACAATGAAGGTATTAGCCATATGCATTAAACCAGGGACTGCTCCCTGACTTCTTCCTTACTTCACTCTCAGCTGAGGTCTCCCCCGTGGAAGAAGGCATCCTTGTTCTCCCCTCCCTACTCAAGGTGGAGCTGGTTGCTCCCCTGTGTGTTTAACCATTTCCTGAACTTCTCTTCAGACAGCTGAAAGCGGACTGAATGGTAGCCATTGCCACCCTTTCCTTGCAAAGATATGTCCACATGGGACCTGTGGATGCAACCTTGCAGATTAACGAAGGATCTCGAGCTGAAACGATCCTGAATTATTTGGGTGGGCCCTAAATCCAGTAACAAGTATCCTTAAAATAGAGGGAAGAGAAGACAGACACATGTGAAGGCAGGGGCCGAGACTGGGGTGACGCAGCCATACACACGTAGGACACATGGAGCCACCAAACGCTGAAAGAGGAAGGAAGGACTGCCTCAGAACTCCAACAAGGTAAAGGTCTCAACTCAATGAGCCTGAGGTGGACAGTCACACCAACTATGAACCTCTGCCTCACAGATTGAATTCAAGGGACAGTGATGTATGGTTAGAGACAGAATAAGACTTCTGTGTGGCGGGTATGGTGGCAACACACAGAAGACGCCCCCTTCCCCCGACCCTCCAATGGCCTTGGCGTTTGGAAGAACCATAATGATCATTAGAACTACCCAAATCTTCCATTTACTAAAGACACTGTCAGCCACTATGTAAGCACTTCATGAATTCTGCTCCATCCTCACATGGACATTTCAAGGCAGGTATTGTTACTACTCTTTTTATACCAAATCTATACATGGGGGAACTGGCTATATGAGGAACTGTGTGATCATATTTGTCCCGTGGATTTGACTACATAGGGCTTGGTGCCAACTGCGTGGCCCAGCTCAGAGAGGCAGTCTGAGTCTTGGAACAGGTGCCAACCTTACTCCCAATTCCATTTGAGTTTCCTACATTTATTTCCCTTTTGCTTCATTTTTAAACATACTTCATTTCATTCTGCTCCACTGAATGCATTTCTCAGAGTCCCCATGAGGCAGTGTAACATAATAGCTTTACGACTAAAGCAAAAGATCCTTCCCCAGCCCCACCCAGATATGCCATCCCAGCTCCATCTTCTGGCCTCTGTGCAACCCTAAACAAGCCCTTGGAGTCAGGTGGGCACAAGTTTAACATCTAGGTTTCTGGTTTCTGTGGTTTAGTGCTGACAAGACTCTCATCCCAGGTCGGGGCCATTTTGTCTTACGTTTCAACAAACCTTCTCATGGTGCATGATTTCTAAATGCCTAACCAAAGCATGTTTAGATGTCTACCAGAGTGGAAGAGAACCATATCCCCAGGCCAACATGGGCATCTGCAGAAGGAAAGCAGAATGGCAGAACCTCCCTCAGCATGAACTGCCTTCTAAGACATTTTCTCAGCAGGGCAGCACAAAATATGGCAACTCATTTTAAACAGTTATGCTGGAGTATTTCCATTTAAATTAATGCTATCTCCTTCAAAACAATCATCTTGGGAAGCAACATATTTATTCAAACAGCGCTCACACTGTACTAACATTTCTGGAACTCTTTCTCAGCAACTGTCTTAACAGTCTGTGGCACTTCCTTTGAAAGTCTTCAGTCATAACAAATTTCATCCTCTGAGAATAGATTTGAACTTTGGAAAGAGACAAAAATTGGTTGGAGCCATGTCTAATGAATAAAGTGGGTGATCAAATCTTGTTACATCATTTTAGGTGAAAAATGAGGCATGACTATAAAATAATGTGACTGGTTTTCCTAGGTGACCCATAAACCGACTGGCTGAAAGATAATTCCCATAGAGGAGTTTCAAAATGCTTTGAGCACTAGACGCATCACTGGAATAAGTGTACGGTTCCCAGAGTGGTGATTTGGCAGGGTACAAAACTAATTTGGATATATAAGTTCAAATATGTTTGTAAAAAAAGAAATCTGATTGCTTACACTCATGAAAATGAAGAAGCTATTCTCCTGGAGAAATTTCTCCTCCTTTTTTTTTTTGACAGCCTGGTCTGCTTTGGACAAGGGAGTCTGCCGAGAAAAACTAGTGGTGATTTTCATTTTTTGTGTCAGTCCTCCCCCAACCAACCAAAGGCTCCCTGAGAAAGGGGTCATCTTCATTTCTGTGTCTCCAGTGCTCAGCACAGCACACACACAAGGGATACTAATTCCACTGTTCTGGACATAAACCCTTTGACTCTGCTTCTCGTCCTCCTGGGACTTCTCTTGCTAAATGTCACTTCTGCCTAACAACCAAAACTGGGCCATGTAAAACCCACCCTTATAGAGACCTAAAGTACACAAGTGGTTGCTTAGGGCCAAAAGCATAAGGAAATAAGAGGGATTGACTGCTAATACATGGGCTTCACTTCAGGTCATGGAAATATTCTGAAATTAGATTGTGGTGATAGTTGCACAAGTCTGTGAACACATTAAAAGATATTAAATTGTCCACTTTGAATGGGTGAATTGTGTGATATGTGAATCATATCTCAATAAAGTAGTTTATTTAAAAAGCCCTCCACAATAGGAATGTTTGTGCCTTGGTTCCTTTCTAAGATGGCGGTTGGAATAAATGATAGGTTCTCTTCCAAAAATCTAGTTCCCTATATAAAATTGTTTCTGTCTTCTTCTGTAACTCTATCACTTGAAAATGACTTCGGGGTTTTCAGCAGATTTGGAAAGCATGTTTGGATAGTAAGAACTGCTGAGTGTCCCCCAACACCAGTTATCCCATTACTTTAGCTTGACACCCCCAATGTTTAGCCTGGTACACAGCTCCCAGAATAACATGGATATATCTAGCCTCCCTTGCTGCTAGAGGAGGCCTTAGACAATGTTTTGGCACAGAAGATGTGAGTAAAATAAATGATGTACAGTTTCTGAGAAAGGTGTGTCTTCATTCCACTTCCTTCCTGTTACCTGGAATGACCCTATGCGGTAGGCAGCCATCTTAGCTCATGCAGATAAGGGCAACTCACTAGGGAAGGCCAAGCAAAAAAGAAAAGAAATATAGAACCCCTTATACAACGGACCCACCACACCAGCCCAGGACTGCCCACACCCAGTCTATTACAGAAAGAGTTCTATTACTATGAACTTATATTTTGTTTAAGTAACTTATTTTGAGATTTTTTTTCACAGCCAAAGGTATATGTTAACTAATGATACAATCTGATCTTCACCAGAACAGAACCTAAAATATGCAGCATCAGCATACCTTTTATGCCATGGCAAAACTGTCACCACTGCTACCCTGGAAGGCAGACCACTGGTCAACCAAACCTGGGCAAATGGGAGAAATTCAAAACAGGAGCAGTTGTTGGCTGCTTCTTGCCACAACAGAGAGGAGCTCAGGCAAGGACTTGCCAATCCACAGGCAAAAATGAAGGTAAGCTCCACTAAGGGAAATATCTTTGACTGTGGCCTGCAAACTGTGTTGCCCGAGTCCAGTAATTTGTGGCCCTGTAGAGTCAAGATGACCACTATATGTCCCCAAGCTAAGGCAGCTCTCCATGAAGCAGCAGGTGTAGAAGAAAGGGCTGTGGTCTCAACTCTTTCCCAGGATTCTTTCCTAGACAATGAAAACTGACCCACCAGCAAAGATCTGATTAAGGATACTGCTTTGTTACTCAGCCTAGCTTTTCCTATCTCAAGGCAGGCATCAGTGATGGAGATGTCCGAGGAGGGACAGAGCACAGAGGCCAGAAAATAAAAGCTAAAGTTTTCAGGCTTGGGGCGCCTGAGTGGCCCAGCTGGTTAAGCATCTGACTCTTGATTTCGGCACAGGTCATGATCTCAGGGTCATGAGATCAAGCCCCTCAGTGGGCTCTGCTCCCAGCATGGAGTCTGCTTGGGAGTCTTTCTGTCTCTCAGCCTCTACCCCTCCCGACTCTCGCACTCTCTCACTCTGTCTCTCCCAAAATAAATAAATAATATCTTAAAAAAAATAAAGTTTTCAGGCTCAAAACCCTATCTATGTGAGAATGTTCCCTGTGGTTATCAGTACGCGGAACTGATCAGAATAGGCCGGAAGAAGACTAATAAACTTTCAAAGTAATTACATAGTGACAAACCAAAAACTTGGTCTGCAAAAGTAACCCCTGCCTTCATACATCCACCAATTTTCATGAGCAGAAAGCAGGACACAAAAGCTGTGCAGATCCCAGAAAGTCTCAGAATCTACTCTGCAGTGCCCAGGACTAAGTGAGCACCAAGGACAGAGAGTAAGAGAGTCCCTCCCCGAGGGCAGGGCTCCCTGTGGACCTACTCCATGGTCAGGGCAAGGAGTCTGCACTCCCCACCAGCAACAGAGTATGAACACTATGGCTGCTGTCTGCTCGATTTCTATAACTATGTAAGTATATATATTTATTGGAAGGAATCTAAGCTGCTGCCCCAAGGGGCAGAGTGATGTATTTCATGGGTGAGAAGAAGAGTGGACACGGTTACCTGTACACCCAAAGAGATGCCCGTGGCAGAGATTTTTCTACTTGCAACTCCTTTTCTTAAGGTAACAGAACCACCCATTTTTAGCCAGCCACATGCCTCCCAATATAAAGTCTACATTTTTTGGCCCTTCTTGCAGGTAAGTATGGAAAATCTAATCAGTGGGTTGTGAGGAGGAATGAGCGTGCAATTTCCAGACTGTTTAAAGGGGGGAAAATGCTCTGCTCCATCTTTTTCCTGTGCCCACTGGCAGCAATGAGGTTGCGGTTATGGCCGCCCCCCACCCCGCCCCACCGCAGCCAGATGGGCAAAGGCAACACCCACAAGACAGCAGAGCCACAGACCTGAAGGACAGGGGGGTCCCAAGGACCTACTGCACTAGTCCTGGCCTGCAACACCTAGACGACAGCATGAGACAGAGAAAAACTTCTATTTTGTTTAATCCACTGCTGTTTTGAGTGACAACATCTTGAACTTATGTAACTGTACAGTTTTTTTTTTACTTAAAATACAGTCTACATGGTGTACATAAAATTCACTTTGGTACGTAGTTTAAAATGTCATCCTCTAGAGCCTCCAAATCTGAGCTACGGTGGGATGCCAGGCCTTGCCAGGGAGCTCTAACAGAGATTTCAGATATGAGCCAAGGAGAAAGACACAGGGCCCAGTGTTGCATAGAGTACTGGCTGAATTATGATTGCTCTCCTTCTTGTATGTGCAACTCTGAGTAGCAGCGGGAATGTGCAGTGCTGTGCAGAGTGAGAGAGGGAAAGAGTCAGATTTAGATCAGTGAGGCTGAGAGAGAGACACCCTCCCCCCTACAATTCTGTTAAAATATTTTACATAACAAAGGCCATTTAGTGGCTAAGTGCTTGGCTCTAAAGAACAGTCCTGTCCATTCCTTCAACTAACCTCTTTCTGCTATGTACCCACTCCAATAAAGTGGCCTCTTTTCTGTTCACACGCTCTCCATGCTTCAAGACACAATTCAAGTTGTTGCTTCTTTCCCCAACAGAATGTTGTCTCCCTTATCTGCACTCAGCACTTTTTCTAATTCTGTTCTTTGGATGTGTATGTACCTCTTGTGTCTTATCTCCCCCAAAGACTGCACACTCCAGGATGGAAAAGGACAGTATCTTATTTATCCTGGCATTTAATACCAATTCCCACTCAGAAAGTGTAAACAGGGGGAGAACAGTCATTCATAAACCCATCATAACTAAAGGACTTTTTTTTTTTTTAAACAGGAGTTATACCATATTAAAAAGTGACCAAAAGATGATCCTCTGGCAAGTCATGCTTGCCCCCAAGGATATCAGGTTTCAAGTAAGGGTAGCAAGGAGCCTCTACCTAACACCAGTGACCTCAGAGTCCCCAAAACATTCTCCATCCTGCCCAATATTCTTTCATTCCCTTCTCAGAACTCTATCTAGAAATATGTCCCTTCACCTGTGTTTGCAGCTGGCCTCATGAAAGTTCAGGAAAGAGTGATCCATCCCAAACGGGAGACAGTGAAAAAGACTAAGTTCTCCAAGCCCCACTGGTTTAGTCTGAGAACCTGAGACCATTAATCCCCGTGTCATGTATTTGATGCCCATTTCAGCGCAAGCAGTATCTGACACTAAAAGGGGATCATCTGTTTAATGCAGGGATTCTTAACCTAGGATCCTTAGACCCTACTGGCAAGAGGTCCCTCGGTAGAGTTCAATGGGGTCTGTGAGTTTGAATGGCAAAGCAAACAAAAATCTTTATTTGAACTAACCTCTAAATGAAATTTAACATTCCCTTGAATTTTGAACCTAGGCAATAAACCGCAGAATTATTATTATTATCATTACTAATACCACCTGGGACTTTATCATCAACAGAAATCACAGATATTTTTTAGGGGTACCTTGGGTGGCTCACTCCATTAAGCGTCCGACTCTCAATTTCGGCTCAGGTCACGATCTCAGGGTCGTGGGATCCAGCCTCATATCAGACTCAGCAGGGAGTCTGCTTGAGATTCTCTCTCCTTCTCCCTCTGCCCCTCCCCCCCACTCGTGCTCTCTCTCTCTAATCTTTAAAAAAATCACAGATATTTTCATAGCATATTATAGTTATCTCAAATATTAAGATTGCAGATATATCAAAATATCATTTATACTTACCACTATTCTAAAGTAAGAGGGTATTAGACCTTCTACTAAATTTTGTTAATGTATCAATAAAGAAGCATATATATCTTGCTATATCACAAACTTGGTTAACATTTTGATAATTTTATTTCCAATACAATTTTTATTTCCGCTGTAATCCTTTATATTTTATTTATCTTAAAATAAAATTATTCTGAGATGGGATCCATAGATTAATCAAAGGAATCCAGGGCACAAGAACCTCTTTGAACTGACGAAAGAAAACCTGTTTACTCACAAGTTCTCATGAAAGCATTTATTTTATTTTACTGAAGATAATGATGAACCATCCTTCAAAATATCCAGACATTCATTTACTTGTGAGTTCAAACTCTTCCCAATTCCTAAGACTGGTCATGTGCAGATCACTGGGCCCAAGAGCAATTTTTAGAGATCAGGAATGGTTTAAACTAAGTTGCCCACACTGGTATCTGTTAGACTTCTCAATAACCGAGGCCCATAAATTCCTTTCCCACTGTGCTAATCTGAGCTAGGTTTTTGGCCTTGAATCCAGTTGGCTTCTGAGTAACATGGAATCCCTCTATATTGGCTGGGGCCATTGAGGATAGACAAAGGTGGGGACAGTGCTGATACTTACGAAGAAGCATTAATAACTGCATCAGGTTGGGCTTGATGAACTTGGTGTCCGCCTATCAGCAGAACACTAAAAACACAAAAGTCCTGCCCCAGGTCCATCATGAGGTTCCCCCACAAGGGTCATAGATAAGTAAGGGTCATAGATAAGATAAGGGTCCAGGTAAGTAGAGACTGCAGGTACTTTTAAACATGTTGTTTCATTTAATCCTCATAAGAACGTCTCCAGGTGTCTCATCATTTCCAACCTTTACAGACAGGGAGCAGGGAGGTGGGCAGGAGAAGGATCAGAAATCAACTAACTTGCCCCCCAATCTCCAACTCCTCTGTTTTATTCTTTTGTGCATAGAATTCTTCCCCTTGATAAATCTACCTGCAATTCCAACTAGCCCTTTAAGCCTCAGTTCAGCTACCACTTTTAGTGTTCTCAGACCCCAAAAATAAACCTCTTTAGGTTTTCTGATACCTTAGGAAACCTCTTGCTAATGGACACAAGTCAAGACGCAGCACAGAAGCTCACAGCCACAGTTCAAAGCTCTGCCGGCTTAATGCTGAGATGATGAGTACAGCTCTGGGAAAGCACTTGGTGGGGCCACTCTTGCTGCTGTGGGTGGGTCCTTGCTGCCTCTCCAATGGCTTCCTGCACACCGAAATCGGACCTCTGCTTTCACTTTCACCTTTTTTTCATAAGAGCAAAAATCCTTTTCAGATTTCTTTTGGTTTGCCATTTGCAAAAACAGGCATTTAACGTAGGTCATTCATAAAAGTGAAGTGGCATAAGACAAACTTTCAGAAAGCAGGGGATACCTCTACAGCCCTCCAGGCTCTTCCCCCTTTCAGTACCTGGCACATACCTCCAACAGTAACGCCTAATGCACTGTGCCTCTCTGTTTATTCTCATCGACTTCCCTCTACAATGTTTTTGCTGAGGGAAGGACTATATTGTATCCCAAGTACTTAGGACAACATAATAAATGTTTGAAGAGAATACAAGCATTGGTCACCAACTATACATTGGCTTTAAGGGCTGGAATTTGCTTATTTCATTTTTTAAGATTTTCTTTATTTATTTGTCAGAGAGAGCACAAGCAGGGGGAGAGGTGGCTGAGGGAGAAGCAGGTTCCCCACCGAGCAGGGAGCCTGATGCTGGACTCAATCCCAGGACCCTGGGATCATGACCCAAGCAGCAAAGGCAGATGCTTAACTGACTGAGCCATCCAGGTGTCCTGGAATCTGCTTAACTTAAAGTGTATTCCTCATCCTTCACAATTCAGGGCAATTAAAAAAGGACTCACTGAAAGCTACACTATCCTAGGTACTACAAATACAGATAACACCAGACCCTGTCTTAAAGAAGTTTACTTTCTAGGGGGTAGTATCACATGTAAAGATAATTTCACTGGTATTTGATTAACTATTCTAGAGGTATCTATGAGAAAGGAGGAATTCACAGGGGAATGAAAATGGCAGAGAAAGGTTTTGGGGGGAAATTTTCGGAAGATGCTATGTGAATTGATTCACACCAGAAGAGAGTAGGAGGTGCCTGGGTGGCTCAGTGGGTTAAGCCTCTGCCTTCAGCTCAGGTCATGATCCGAGGGTCCTGGGATCGAGCCCCGCATCAGGCTCTCTGCTCAGCAGGGAGTCTGCGTCTCCCTCTCTCTCTGCCTGCCTGTCTGCCTACTTGTGATCTCTGTCTGTCAAATAAATAAGTAAAATCTTAAAAAGAAGAAGAAGAAGAAGAAGAAGAAGGAGAAGAAAGGAGTAGCATACTTAAATCCCTGGTATGGAGAGAGAGATACAGAGACAGGGAACAAAATCAGCGAGCAGGAAGCTGAGGACAGAAACCTAGGGAACAGCTAGGGTGTGCACAGGGCAAGCAGTCCATGAAGAAACTCTCAAAAAGTGCAAGTAGAATCAGGAGAGTGATCAAGACAAGGGAAGGAGGACTTTAAAACTGCAAAACCAGTAGTGCAAAGGCAACGAAAGGCCAAATGAAGCCTAAAAGAGTATTCAATGAATTTAGCAACCAGAAAGTCCTTCGTAACCTTGGCAAGAGCAATTTTAATGGAGTGGTGGAGGAAGCAGAAGCCAGACTGCAGTGAAGTGGTAAGTGAATGAGTAAAAAAATCAGTGTGGCCACTGGCCAAAAAGGGGAAAAGCAATAGGGCAGTAGCTGAAGGGAGATGGGGTTTTAAGAACATATTTTTTTAGTCCTAGCCTAATTTTTTCCTTTCCACCCCACATTCCTCCCAAATGGACAACTTTCCATTTGGACCTCTAAAATCCCCACTGTGCTGTCAGCAAGCTCCTTAAGGATGAGTCTTGTCTGAAGTGTCTCTTTATTCTGCACATTTCCCTGCACATGGTATAGGTTCAATCTATGTGGAATGAATGAATGAAATATATATTCCACATGGGTAATAAGGAATTGAAGGGCTCTACTGGAATACAGTTCACTCTTCTTTCTTTTCTTTTTTTTTTCTAGAATTATGTATTCTTTTTTAAGATTTATTTATTTATTTGTCAGAGAGAGAGGGAGAGCGAGAGAGCGAGCACAGGCAGACAGAGTGGCAGGCAGAGGTAGAGGGAGAAGCAGGCTCCCTGCTGAGCAAGGATCCCAGGACGCTGGGGTCATGACCTGAGCCAAAGGCAGCTGCTTAACCAACTGAACCACCCAGGCGTCCCCAGCTCACTCTTCATTCAAGGGAATTTGTGGTTGTCTGAAAACTCAAGAGTACCTTCTACCCAGAGGGCCTTGTCTCCTTGATGCTTATAAATGTCTGACCCGGGGAGGCAGACGTAGATTGGGCCCAGAATAGAATTTACAGATGACCAGAAAAATAGATCTTTATAGATTCAAGGGTCCCTTTATTCCCAGAAGCTGGAACTGGCAGGTCAATGTTAGACTCAGGGCACTGCCACGGCAGTTCCTCTTTAAGCTGCCTGGGCTTCAGTTTTCTCACTGGCAACTTGAAGATGCCCATAATAGCATCGACCTCTTCAGGCCGAAGCATAAATCAGACACCGCATGTTTAGTGCTTTTCATAGTGCTTGGCAAAATGATGCTTTTATGTTAAAGATAAAGTACTACTAAAATGAATAAAAATATTACTAAAGGGAATGAGTTCCAGAAGAGTTGGGTAGAAGTCAAAGCTTATTTTATTGTTTGTTTATTTTTTTAAAAGATTTTATTTATTTATTAGAGAGAGACACAGCGAGAGAGGGAACACAAGCAGGGGGAGTGGGAGAGGGAGAAGCAGGCTTTCTGCTGAGCTGGGAGCCTGATGCGGGGCTCGATCCCAGGACGCTGGGACCATGACCCGCGCCGAAGGCAGAGGCCCAACAACTAAGCCACCCAGGCACCCCAAAGCTTATTTTAAATACAGAGAGAAAAACTCATTAGAAAGCTTAAAAAAAAAAAAAGATTTTATTTACTTATTTGAGAGAGAGACAGTGAGAGAGAGCATGAGCAAGGAGAAGGTCAGAGGGAGAAGCAGACTCCCCGTGGAGCTGGGAGCCCAATGCGGGACTCGATCCCGAAACTCCAAGATCATGACCTGAGCCGAAGGCAGTCGTCCAACCAACTGAGCCACCCAGGCGGCCCATAGAAAACGTTTTTTTAAAAAGTGAATGAATGATCAGCCCCAACTTAACTTATTTTATAAATTCACCTTTTCGTCGATCAGGTTTACTTAAAAAAATCTATTTCAGAGTTTCACCTATCCGAGTGGACCTGCCCATAAAATCAGTTAACGGTCCTTGAAGCTGGTGGGGAAAGTGGGGAGGCGACGAGCTAAGGTGTTGCATTAATTTCCTGGCCAGCCTCTAGGGCTTGCATAAGAGTACCCTTGGGTATGCAGTTTCTGTTCTATTGAAAATTCGGCTCCAGCTCCTCGATGCAACAGATGTAGAAGCACCACCGGTGCAAACACTAGCCGTTTCATTTGCCCCAGCAACCAGGCCGTGCAAGGGCAGGAGCTGTCCCGAAGCAAACTAGGGTGCGGGGAGCGAGACTGCAACCTCCTTCTCAGCCCCGAGGGCCTCACGCACCAACTGGGCGGGCGCTCCCGCCACCGCTGCCCCAAGGCGTCGGGTTCCCTGCCAGTGGGAAGCGCCAGTCCCAGACGAGAATAGCAGGCAAACGAGCGGGAAGCGAGGGGTTCTGAGCGGGGCAGAGGCAGTCTAACCTTTCCCGGTTAAGGTGACTGCACCGTGAGCTGAAACCGTATCTTCAGTCACCGGAAAGGTTAATGTAAATGTCAGAGGCCAAGGCCGGAGGAGGGGAGGGAAGAGGAGAGGAGGAAAGAAAGGAGGAGGAGAAAGAAGGGCGGGGCAGGTGGCGGAGGGTCGGTCCTCCCAAGGTCAAGTCCCGCTCGCCCGCCCCCCGGGGAGTCCACCGAGCAGCTCGGCGGAGCCCGGTGGCCCCCTTCCAGCACACAGCGACCTCCACGGGGCCTTCCGGTCGGGAAGCGCGAGCGCAGAGGGGCGGGAGGTGGAGACGGGGGCGGCCGCGCGCGGAAGTGGCCGGGCGGAGCGCGGCAGGGGGCGGTCGGGCGACTAGGGCCGCACGTCGCGCACGGCCCCGCGCCGGGTGCACGCCACGGAGCAGTCGGCGCGTCCCTTACCCCGTTGGCGGCGGCGATGCGGACGATGAGCTGGATGGCCTCCTTCATGTAGAACCTGCCGTCCCCGCCCACCACCAGGGTGGCCTCCTGCCGCTGCGCCGGCTCCACGGTGGAGATGATACTCTGGATGAAATTCTCCGCGTAGTTGGTGCTGCTCTGAAACACCTTCACCCGCTTCCGCAGCCCGCTCGTGCCCGGCTTCTGGTCCGGGTACGCCTGGGTCTTAACCGTCACAATCTTCACCATGGTGGCGACTCGCTTCCTGGGGCCGGAGCTGACTCTGCTAACCGTGGGGCGGCCGGAGCTGTGGCTGCTGCTGCTCTGGGGTGAGGGTTCGGACGGGGTAGGGGCAAAGCCAGCTCTCTCGCCTGCGCTCGGCCCTCCTCCTTAAAGGGACAGGGGACAGGGCCCTCCCTCCGCCGCTGGCCCCTCTCTTCAGGTCCCGGGGGGAGGGAGAGCCCACCTCCAGGCCTCAAGTGCAGTGGGTGGAGCCTCTCTCATTTCCCCATCCCACCCCACCCCTGTAAGCCAATCCACTATAAAACGAAATCCGCAGCTCCTCCCCTAACTGGAAGGGCAGAACCTGGGGTAGGGGCTCTGTCACAGCGCAAAAATTGGAGGGGTGGGAAAATTGGGGAGTATAATGATTTCCTGTGGTTTGGCTACAGTATCATGTGTAAATAACTTTCCGGAAACCTGTTCTGAGAGATAGAAGTGCCAGCCTTAGGTAGGTTCGTGACTCTTTATTCTTTATTTTAGCAAGTATTAGTAGCAGGTCGAATTGGAGTATTTGTATCAGAAAAAGGAGTCAACTCCGAAGGTCTAATTCGACCTGCTACTTTCCGTGTGATTACTTATGGACTAAACCCTTTTCTTCCATGCTTGGGGTGGGTATACTGATAACTAGGGTTTATTGAATATAATGTTTCTAATCCTTGCTAAAATACAAGATTTATTTTTCCCTATTTCAGGCTTACAAAACTGAGATTCAAAAAATTAAATGGCTTATCAGGGCCAAAGAGATAAGTATACACAGGAGGCCAACTCAGTTGGGTGTGGCTCCCAAACCAGGGCTCTCACCATGATTTGCCTGCCTGTGTCACCAGGTTTGATAACTAGGAAATAAATGTACAGGGAGGCCTTGATAAATATAGGCACAAATATAAGGTAAGGCTGAGTGTAATATAATTCATCATCAAAATAAGCCAGTTAGTTATTCACGTAATAGAAATTTGGTGAAGAGATGAAGAAAGACTGAAAGAGTTCATAGAGGATAGAGAGTCAACAAAAGAGTCTTGATTATTGAGTAGGAATATTGATTCTTTCCTTTTGGTTTGGCATCCCCCTGGATTTGGTGAGAGTGATTGCTATGCTCAGGAAATGTGTCATTTGTAGAAAAGCCACGGCTTTTTTCTGCCTGCTTCTGAGATGTGTGACCTGGAGAAAGTAACTATGGGCATCCATCTCTTTACGATAAAATGAGCATAAAACCTACCTTAAAGAGTTTCTGCCAAGAATTAATGGGGATTTGTATGTCTATTTCTCAATCATGGGTACACAGTAGAATCACCTGAGACACTTTTGAAACTACCCAGGCTCCAGTCCAAACAGATTAAATCGTAATCAGCTGATGTAAGTAAATCACCTAGCATGGTGCCTGAAACATAACGGGCCCTCAAAAAAGATCAGCTCCCCTTCCCTAATTCCAAAACTAGAACTTACATTAGCCTGTGAATTTATATTCTGTTCATGCCCCTTCAGTGGCTAATTGATGTATCTTGATCAAGCAGAGAGGCTGACAGATGCATATAGTTGTTGATTCTCAGACTTCAAGTGTTGATATAGGTGTTATGTAGATACAGGTATGAGTTTTGTTTTGTTTTTTAAAAAGTAGGCTACACACCCAATGTGGGGCTTGAACTCGTGAACTCAAGATCAAAAGTCACATACTCTGCCAACTGAGAGCCAGCCAGGCACCTGGTTGTCAATTTCAGGGGCAAATAACATGTGAAAACTGAATCCTGGACTGCTGTTAATGATTTCTAATATTTACACAGAAGTGTACAAAGCTTCACAGAGTAGGATCATCTTGTGAATTAAGTACTGTAATCAATCCCATTTTAAAAACTAGAGAACTGAGGGTAGAATGGTGAATGTAATCAAAGTTACCTAACTCCACAAAATGAAAACAGAGGGTAGAATCACAGAGTCAGAAATCCTACTTTGCAGTTGTATGGATTCATTTAGATACTGAATATAAAGTTCCTAGCATAGTACTAATAAGTACTCAGTGATAATTCATTTTTATAAAGTGGTAGGTTCAAATTTGGCTAAAATAAAAAATACTGACAATATGAAGTGTTAAGGAGGATGCAGAGAAACTGAAACTCTCATACATTGCTGATGGAAATGCAAAATGGTACAGCCACTCTGGGAAACACTTTGGCACTTTGGTAGTTTCTTAAAAAGTAAAACATACACTTACATATGACCCAGCAATCTCATCTCTGCCTATCTATCCTAGAAAAATGAAAACCTATGTTCACACAAAAGAATCTGTAATCTGTGCATGAATGTTTATAGCAGCTCAATTAATATTGCCAAAAGCTGGAAATGGCCTAGCAAATGAATCAATAAACAAATTGTGGTAGATCCATATATAAAGAATACTACTCAGGGTTGCCTTGCTAGCTCAGTCAGGAGAGCATGCAACTCTTGATCTCAGGGTTGTATGTTCAAGCCCTACAAAAGATAGAGATGTTACTTAAAAATAAAACCTTTGAATAAAAAAGAAGAAACACACATGCAAAGAAGTAGAAGAAAATCAAGATATATAACAGCGATTACCTCTGGATTATGAGAAAGGGTATTTTTATGTTCCCCTTTATACTTTATTTATAGATTTTTCATGTTTTCTATGGAGAATCTATATTATGTCTATAAATAATTTCTACACCTAAATTAATATTGCACTGTGTTAACTAGCTGGAATATAAATGAAAACTTGGGGTGGGGGAAGAACCTACACTATGTGGGGAAAAAGATTCCACTATTTGTTTTCTTTTTAGTACCACTTTTAAGTAGTAATTCTCATGTTTTTTCACTGATCAGTTATCCTTTATCATTTAGATGGATGCATGCATTCATTCATTCATTGACTCATTCAATTCACAAATATGTATTATACTTCTGCTAAGCACCAGCTCTTTGAAAGGTGTTAGGTGAACAAGTCAGGATGGCCCTTGGTCTCATAGAACTTGCAATATGTTGGAGGAGACAGATACTGAATGCCAATCATGATTTTGAGAAGTCCTACAAAAAAGTATAGGTGCTGTTGGAATGTGGACAGGAGGAACTAGCATTGGAGGGAGATAGGGAAGATGTCCAGGAGAGAGTGATGTATAAACTGAGGACTGTAAGGATTAGTAGTTGGCCAGGTGAGAAGGGGGAAAAACCACTTCATTCCAGGGGAGAGAACATTAAGGAAGAAGATTTTAAAGTAAGAAGGAAATGTATCATCACTGAAGATTTAAAGGGCAGCCAGTATAACAGGAGCGTAGAAATGGAGGAGTAGAGTGGAAGGCCTAATCATATCAGGCTTCTAGATGGTGTCAAGCATTGCAATCTTTAGCATGACTCCAATGAGCAACCAAAGGGTTTTTTGTTTGTTTGTTTTAATTGTGGTAAAATATACACAACATAAAAATTACCACTTTAACCATTTCTAAATGTAAATTCAGTAGCACTAAGTACATATACATTGTTGTGCAACTATAACCACAATCTGTCTCTGGAACTTAATCCATCATCCAAATTAAAACTCTACACCTGTTAAACAATAACACCCATTTCTCTTTCACCTTGCTCTTGGAAACCACTATTCTACTTTCTGTCTCTGTGAGTTTGACTATTCTATTCCCATATAAGCAGAATCATATAATATTTGTCCTTTTGGTCTGGCTTATTTCACTTAGCATAGTGTCTTCAAGGTTCATCCCTGTTGTAGCATTTCAAAAGGGTTTTAAACAGAGGAATATTGCAGTCACAATAACATTTTTAAGCAATCACTCTGGCTGCCTTGTGAATGAATGAAAGGAAAAAATGAAGTGAAACCGGATAGGGGGAAATGGTAGACTGTACTAGGTCAAAGTCAATGGAGATGGACAGAAGTGAATAGACTCAAGATATTTTCAGAAAATGGAGTCAGCAGCACTTGCTAATAGATTATATGTATAGGGTGAGTGAAAAGGAGCAGTGTCTCCTGGCAATTTGAGTCTGGGTCTATTATAAGAAATGTGGAGTTGGAGGGTGGTACAGTATGATCATGACTTGTTTGGTACACATAAAGTTTGAGGTTTCTGCCATGCATCCAAAAGGAGGGACAGAAATAAGTGTTAGATACAGAGTTCTAGAGTTTAGAAGACATGTGGCAGAGTGATATGAATTTATAAGCCATTAGCACATAGATAGCCTTTGAAAACTTGAGAATGAATGAGATCATTAGGGAGAGAATACAGAGTACAAAAGAAAAAAAAAAAAAGAAATGAAAGAAGTCCGTCACTGAGGTCTGAGAAACTCTAACATTTAAAGGCCAGTAACTGCCATGTGCAAAAGTTAGGCTTTTCTACCTCTGAAAGAGAATTTCTTTAGGAACATCAATCCAGCAGGAAGATTTAGATTCTTCTATAAGCCATCCAGCTTTCCATAAACCTGAGCTCAAATCTACTAGGTTACATTCAAAGGCAAGGAAGATCTACTTCTTCAGTAAGTTATTAATATGCCATTTGGGAGTCTTCCTACAGGTCCAGAATTTTGTCAGGTTTCACCAAGATTAAGGGAAAAAAAAAAGCAGTTGGCAATTCTGTGAAAAGCTTTAATGATTTCTCTGTTTATATATATGAATACGTATAAATGAGAGGTAGGTTAAGTCCTGACTAGATAAATATACAATGCTTGGTCAATCCCATTTCCAAATTTTACAGTGTTCATTGAAGACAGCTTTACCTTCACCATTTATAAATCATTTGCATTCCAACAACAATGATTCAAAGAAATGTGTTTATCATAGGATATCAATCTCTGATAAATGCAACAAGTAAACAGCTTGCCTATGCAATTTATAATGAGAAAAGACATGGAATTTAAAATGGAAACATTGGATGGTGACATGGTGATCTAGTGTCATGAGGCATTAGCAGTTATTAGTTACATGGCTCATACAGAAATTGGTAATTAAAATATATTGAAAAGTGGGGCACCTGGGTGGCTCAGTCAGTTAAGCATCTGCCTTAGGCTCAGGTCATGATCCCAAGGTTCTGGGATCAAACCCTCCTTCAGGTTCCCTGCTCTACGGGAGACTGCTTCTCCCGCTGCTCTGCCTGCTGCTCCCCCTGCTTGTGCGTGCTCTCTCAAATAAATAAAATCTTTAAAGAAAAATTTAAATAAAAAAAACATGCTGAAAAGTAACATATAGACAAATGCTTTAGAAAGCACCTACATTGTTAAAAACAAAACAAAACAAAACAAAACACAATGCTGTATTTGTGTACACTCAACTTCCTGTCTGGTGGTGTCAAGTGATGGTTGAAGAATCTGTACTGAGGAATCTTTATTTTTATTTTTTTATTTTTGACAGACAGAGATCACAAGTAGGAAGAGAGGCAGGCAGAGAGAGAGAGGGGGAAGCAGGCTCCTCACCAAGCAGAGAGCCCAATGCGGGTCTCGATCTCAAGACCTTGAGGATCATGACCTGAGCAGAAGGCAGAGGCTTTTAACCCACTGAGCCACCCAAGCTGTCCCCCAGCACTGAGGAATCTTTATTGGAATAGTCTCCAGTTTAGGCCAAGAATGGTGGCCCAAATCTCTCTCCTCTTTTTTCTTTAATTTTAGGATTTTATTTGTCAGAGAGAGAGAAAGGGAGCATACACAGGGGGGTTATCAGGCAGAGGAAGAAGCAGGCTCCTCGCTGAGCAAGGAGCCTAATGTGGGACTCGGTCCCAGGACCCCAGGTTCATGGCCTGAGCTGAAGCCAGACGCTTAACCGCCTGAGCCACCCAGGCATCCCCCAAATCTCTCTTCTACCCAAGAGTTCTACTAGGCCTGAAAGGTGGTCTCTCAATTAAAAGAGCTCTGACAGAATAGGTAAATTTTAGATAATCTCTTATAAGAATTTTCAACTATTTGTAGCTGGCAAATAATTAATTGATGATTCCATATGAATCCATACAAATTAATGCTGAGCAATACTGCAAATGTTATGTTAGTTCATTTGTTAAACCCAAATCACAGATTCTTCCTGGCTGCAGATTTTTTTCATTATGTTAAATTTTGATTTATTTGTAACTTGCTGAAATGAAAACAATATGAAGCCATTAAATGTCTTCTATTTGTATCCATAAGTCATTCAGGTGCTTAAAACTTTTATTTGAATAAAAGTTCATGGATATCTGGAGTCTCTGATTCTGAATTAAGTTTGTTCCTGTGCCAAAATAATAATAGTTTCTGAACTCATGTTTCAGTGTCAAATGGTTATTAATGAAGCTATATGTGAAAAAGATTGATATATAATAAATTGGGCTTTTCCCTTAGAATTCATTTTTGGAATCTACTATAAAGGATATCAGTCTGAATTAATTTATATTAATATTTTATATGCAAATATTAATATTTCAAATGGCAAAAAGATAAGAATTTTAAAAATACAGATTATGAAGGACATTTTTTAAGAGATAATGAATGTCTTCTGTTACCCCATTTCACCAGTGTTCTTGACTAAGGAATCAAGATGGTGTGGGAGGTTCAAAAATGGCTGCCTAAGAGCAATTCACATCCTAACCCCTGCAACCTATGAATCATATGGCGAGAAAAGGACTTTGAAGATAAAATTAAGGATCTTGAGATGGGGAAATTATCCCGGATTATTCAAGTGAGTTCTAAATGCAAAAGTGCAAAAGAACATAAGTGTTCTTCTAAGAGGGAAGCCAAGGGAGATTTTATTACAGAAGAGAAGACAGTATGACCAGTGAAGTAGAGTCTGGAGTGATGCAGCCACAAATTATGAAATGCCAGCAGCCATCAAAAGGAAGAAGCAGGAAATATACTCTCTTCTAGAACTTCTAAAGAGAGCATAGCCCTGATGACACTTTGATGTTAACTCAGTGATACTGATTTTGGACTTACCAAACTGCAGGAAAATTCATGTTTTAAGCATGGTGAATTTTTGGCAATTCGTTACAGCAGCCATAGGAAACTAATACAAATGCTTTAATTTTATGGAGGAATATGAGTCAGGAAGCTCAAAGTCATCTTCTGATTCCCTAAAGTGTGACATCAGAAGGTCAGTAAGAGAATAAGAAAAAGAAGACTATATTCTAAGTGTCTACCAGTGAATAAAAAAATAGAGGAAAGTATATCAGATACAACATAAGTAAAACAGGGAATCAAGAAATCATGGAGGTGGGATGCCTGGGTGGCTCAGTTGGTTAAGCCGCTGCCTTTGGCTCAGGTCATGATCCCAGCCCACATCCGGCTCCTTGCTCGGCAGGGAGCCTGCTTCTCCCTCTGCCTCTGCTTGCCACTCTGCCTGTGCTCGCTCTCTCACTCCCTCTCTCTCTCTGACAAATAAATAAAATCTTTTAAAAAATGTGTTTTTTTTTCTTGAATTGGCTAAGAAAGTTTCATTCACTATGTAGAATTGGATGCAAAAGACTGTGAGTGTTCTGTATACCACCTTGAGGTTTTGAATACTCCCTATCAAAACTAGCTTTGACGGGTGTTAGCAATTTTTCCTAATGAGTGAATTTTTGTTTCATTCCTTTGACATTACTGACTCTTGTAGCTCCTGTTATATATTTTTCTTAATTCTGAAGATATCTTTGAAAAAATGTATATTCATTGCCCTCACTCTCCTTTTATCCATCTATCCCTCCATTCAAATAATCTATAAAGTACTGAACACATAGTGCAAAGTACTTAGGTTCAGATTAGTCATCTCAGATAAGATCCTGTAATGAAGGAGTCAAAAATAGAATAGTGCAGGGGCACCTGGGTGGCTAAGTGGGTTAAGCCTCTGCCTTCAGCTCACGTCATGATCTCAGGGTCCTGGGATCGGGCCCCACATCAGGCTCTCTGCTCAGCAGGGAGCCTGCTTTCTCCTCTCTTTCTCTGCCTACCTCTCTGGCGACTTGCAATCTCTGTCTGTCAAATAAATAAACAAAAATCTTAAAAAAAAAAATAGAGTAGTGCCGACACATGTAAGAAACAAAGTATGAGACACAAAAAGGTATTGATTTTTAAAGCTAGTATTAGAATTAAAAAATCTAATCAATAATCGAAACTTCTACCTCAACAAACTAGGAAAAGAACAAATAAGCCCAAGGCAAATAAAAAGAAGAAAATAATAAAGATAAGAGCAGAAATCAATGAAACTGAAAAAAATAAAAATCAAGTTGATTCTTGGAAAAGATCAATAAAATTGATAAACTTCTAGCAAGACTGACAAAAAAAGATACATCTTATTACTATCAGGAATTACATAGGAAATATCACTAAAGACCCCATAAACAATAAAACTCTCTACACATAAATTTGACAACTTGGATTAAATGGACCAATTCCTCAAAACCCACACACTACCAAACCCTCCCCCACCTGATGAAATAGATAAAGTGAATGGCCCCATAACTGCTAAAGAAATTGAATTAATACTTCAAAACCCCCCAAATTCTCCACACCCAGATGTGTATTTAAACATTTAAAGAAGAAATAACACCCAATTCCATACAGTTTCTTTAGAAAATAAAAGGAGGAAACATTCTTGACTCATTTATGAGGTCAGTATTGCCCTGATACCCAAACCAGACAAAGACATTATAAATCAAGAAAACTAGAGAGGAAAAAAAGAAGAAGGAGGAGAAGGAGAAGAAGGAGAAGAAGAAGAAAACTAGAGAGGGGTGCCTGGGTGGTTCAGTCAGTTAAGTAGCTGGCTCTTGGTTTTGGCTCAAGTCATGATCTCAGGGTCCTGGGATTAAGCTCCTTGCTCAGTAGTAGGGAGTCTGCTTGAGTATTTTCTCTCTCACCCTCTGTCCCTCTCCCTGCTCTCACATGCACTCTCTCTCTCTCCCCCTCAGGAAAAAAAAAAACAAAAACAACTGGAGACCAATATTCCTCATATACATAATCACAAAAATGCCCAACAATGTACTAGCCAGTTGAATTCACAATATATACTGTAAAAGTAGCATTATCACAACCAAGAGGGCTTTATCCTGGGAATTAAAGGCTGGTTCAGTATTTGAAAATCAGTGTAATCCATCATATTAATAGTCTAAAGAAGAAAAATAATATAATGACAAAAATATTTAACATTTCTGCATCCATTCCTGATTTTTAAAAAATTTCAGTAATTCAGGAAAAGGCGGCAACTTTCCCTACTTAATAAAAGGCATTTTGGAGGTGGGGGTGGGGCAGACAGAGATCACGAATAGGCAGAGAGGCAGGCAGAGAGGGGGAAGCAGGTTCCCTGCTGAACAGAAAGCCCGATGCATAGCTCCATCCCAGGACCCTGAGATTGTGACCTGAGCCGAAGGCAGAGCCTTAACCCACTGAGCCACCCATGGGCCCTAAAGGACATCTACAAAAACATCTTCAACTAACTTCATATTAATGGTGAAGGACTGAATGCTTTCCTTCCTAAGATTGGGAGCGAGGTAGGGAGATCCACCTTCATCATTCTTACTCCACATCATTACAGAAGTCTTAGCCAGTAAAATAAGTCAAGAAAAAAGAAAAGATATATACATTCAAAAGAAAGAAATGAAACTGTCACTGTTTGCAGATGACATGTTTTTCTATGTAGAAAATCCCAAGGGATCTACAAAGAAAAAACTCCTAGCACTAATAAAAGAGTTTAGCAAGTCTCAGGATACAAGAGTAACATGCAAAAATCGATTATGTTTTTTGTATCGTAGCAATTTATAACTGGAAATTGAAATTAAAAAAATAATACCATTTGTAATAGCTCATAAAAATAAAATATTTAGATACAAACCTTCTAAAGGATGCACAAGATTTGCAAGCTGAAAACTGTAAGAGGATTTTTAAAGAAATAAAAGAAAACCTAAATAAGTGGAGAAATATACCATGTTCATAGATTGGGAGCAACACAAGAAACATGTCAATTCCCCAAAATGATCAGTACATTTAGTACAATAGCAACCAAATCCCAGCAAGAGTTTTTTATAGAAAACTAGTTCTAAAATTCATTTGGAAAGGGAAAGAAACTAGAACAGCTAAGATAATTTTGAAAAAGAACAATAAAATTGAAGGAATCACATTACCTGATTACAGACTTATATATAAACAATACAATGAAGACAGCATAGTATTGGTGAAGAGAAAGACACATAGATCAATAAAATAAAATAGAGTCCAGAATATAGCCACACAAATATACAAGTCTATACAATCAGTTGATTTCCAGCAAAAACACGAGAGCAATTTAAAGGAGAAAGAATAATCTTTTCAGGAACTGGTGCTGGGACCACTGACATCCATATGAAAAAAAAAAAAATGAACCTCACCCCAAACCTCAAAACTCATACAAAGATTGACTCAGAATAGATCACAGATATGACTGTAGAAAGTGAAATTATAAAACTTATAAAAGAAAATAGAAATTTTTTGGTGACATGGGATTAGGTAACAATTTTTTAGACTTGACACCAAACACATGATCCAATAAAGAAAAAAAATGATAAACCGGACTTCATCAAAATTAAAAACTTTGCTCTCCATATGATAGTTAAGAGAATGAAAAGATAAGCTACAGACTCAGAGAAAATATTTACAATTCACATCTCCAACAAAAGGCATATCCAGAATTTATTAAAAAAAAAAAAAAGCTTCAAATCTCAAAAGTAAGAAAACAACTCAATTTCAATGGGTAAAATAGGGTGCCTGGGTGGCTCAGTCGGTTAAGCAACTGCTTTCAGCTCAGGTCATGATCCTGGAGTCCTAGAATCGAGTCCCGCATCAGGCTTCCTGCTCAGCAAGGAGTCTGCTTCTCCCTCTGACCTTTCCCCCTCTAATGCTCTCTCTCTGTCTCTCTGTCAAATAAATAAAAAAATAAAATCTTTTTTAAAAATTAAAAAAAAATAAATGGGTAAAAGACTTGAAGAGATGTCTCACTGAGGAGGATATATACAGATGGTAAATAAGTGTATGAAAAGTTGCTCAGCATCACTATCCATTAGGGAAATGCAAACTAAAACCACTGTAAGATACCACTGCACATTTATTAGCATAGTTAAAATAAAAAAATACTGACAATATCAAGTGTTAAGGAGGATGAAGAGAAACTGAAACTCGTATACATTGCTGATGGAAATGCAAAATGGAACAGCCACTCTGGAAAACACTTCAGCACTGTGATAGTTTCTTAAAAAGTCAAATATACACTTACCGTATGATGTAGCAATCTCACCTCTGCCTATATATCCTAGAAAAATGAGAACTTATGTTCACACAACATGAACTGTAATCTGTGCATGAATGTTTATAGCCGCTCAATTAATATTGCCAAAAACTGGACACAGCCTAGCAAATGAATCAATAAACAAATTGTGGTACATCCATATAAAAAATACTACTCAGGGTTGCCTGGCTGGCTCAGTCAGTAGAGCATGCAACTCTTGATCTCAGGGTTGTATGTATCTTGACCAGCTCTTTCTCTTACAAGTCTTATAATCCGTCTTAACTAGGCTGTGCCCATATTAGGAAGAAGTAGATAATATTTAAGTTTCTTAGATTCCTTAATTTGTCTTTATTTTTCTTATTGACAGAATGATGCCTGTGGAGGCAATTCAGCCAAAGACTCAGAGAACCTCATCTATAATAAATGTCCAGGCCTTAGCTTTTACAAGGAGAGCCATAAAGAAAGTGAGGCTCTACTTCAGTGGTTCTCAAAGTGTGGTTCATGGAACCCTGTAGCCTAAACCTGTTTAGTGGTTCCAAAAAGGCAAAATTATTTTTTTAAAGAATTTATTTGTTTAGGGCACCTGGATGGCTCAGTCATTAAGTGTCTGCCTTCGGCTCAGGTCATGATCCCAGAGTCTTGGGATTAAGGCCCACATTGGGCTCCCTGCTGGGTGGAAAGCCTTCTTCTCCCTCTCCCACTCCCCCTGGTGGTGTTCCCTCTGTGTGTGTGTGTGTGTGTGTGTGTGTCTCCATCAACTAAATAAATAAATCTTTAAAAAAAATTTTATTTGAGGGATGCCTGGGTGGCTCAGTTGGTTAAGTGGCCGCCTTCGGCTCAGGTCATGATCCCAGCGTCCTGGGATCGAGTCCCACATCGGGCTCCTTGCTCGGCAGGGAGCCTGCTTCTCCCTCTGCCTCTGCCTGCCACTCTGTCTGCCTGTGCTTGCTTTCTCTCTCTCTCTCTCTGACAAATAAATAAATAAAATCTTTAAAAAAAAATTTTATTTGAAAGAGAAAGCACAAGCACGGGTGGGGAGGGGGCCCGCGGGAGGGGAGGTTGAAGAAGAAGCAGACTACCCACTGAGCAGGGAGCCCAAAGTGGAGCTCAATCCCAGGACCCTGGGATCATGACCTGAACTGAAGGCAGATGCTTAACTGACTGAGCCACCCAGATGCCCCAGCAAACTATTTTTTTTGATGCAAGTTGGTTTGTTTGTTTTTTTTTCCTTTTTACTGATAGTGCAAAAGCAATGGTGGGTAAGTCACCTTAGCATGAATCAAGATAGAGGCAACATACTGCATTGTAAAGATTGTATTCTTCATTGCCACACACTACTTAACTTAAAAACAAATGCCAGTTTCACTTTAACTCTCAACCCTTGGCAACATATTATATTAATATTATATTAATATACTGTATGATGAAGAGAAAGAACATACAAAGCACTTCTACACATTCCTAAGTACAGCTGGTGTTTCAAGGGAAGGTCCTTATTTGAACTGAAAGTTGAATGAAGGACCTTATCATTTATACTATTTTTACTTGAATAAAACAAGACAAAATAAAACAAAAAAGGCTCACAGGGGAAAAAAAAGTATTAGATTTAAAATAGAAGCTCAAGAAGTAGAATAATTTCTTCTGGATTAAAGGCTTCATGAAGGATGAGGCATTTAAAAATATATGTTAAATGGACAAAGTGTTAGTACTTGTCACAATCTATCTTCTCTGACAAAGCAGGGCTCTGTACATTTTTGGCACTCAACAAATATGTGATTGACCTATTGCGTATGATATTATTAGGCAGAGACACAATACAGGAAATTCTAGGAAAAGTGAAAGACATGAGAAAATGCCTGATATTTCTATCTTTTTCGAAATTGCACTTATCCCTCCAAGTTCATTTAAAGTTCTAGCTCATTCCTGATTCTTCCAGCCCTTGCTAGTTTTTCCAACTTCCCCAAACTTGTTCTATCAAACTTAGCCTAATACCTTAGTGTAGTACTTCTCTAGATTTTAAAACTCATGCTTCAGTTTGTCTGAAGATTTTTGATGACTTTTTCAATCTCCTTGCTGGTTATGGGTCTGTTCAGGTTTTCTATTTCCTCCTGGCTCAGTTGTGGTAGTTTATATGTCTCTAGGAATGCATCCATTTCTTCCAGATTGTCAAATTTGTTGGCATAGAGTTGCTCATAGTATGTTCTTATAATTGTTTGTATTTCTTTGGTGTT
>PISX010023301.1:0-30007 GCA_004024625.1 Mellivora capensis
CCGGGTGATGCGAGACGCTGTAGAGAAGTGCTGGGTACACGACTCCGAGGATCTCCAAGAAGGCGCCCACCTTAATACGGGCCTCAGTGCAACCCGGGACATGGAAAGGATCCTGGTGTGTACGCTCTGCCAGTCTGCACCACTAGGGGGTGCCCCTGGGCCAGGACATGCAGTACAACACACACTCCAGTTCTGAGTCCGCAAAGAGCACCTCTGAGAAAGTCTAACGGTCTCAGCCTGACTATAGGAGTGGGACCTGACCCGGCCCGTGCAGGCATTAGGAGAGTGGCGTCCTGGAGGCGGTTCTTGCAGAAAGCCCATAGAAGTGAAGCCCTCCTTCCAAAAACGTTCTTGGAGCTCCCTGAGCAGAGATGCCTTCCGAAATGGGCCTTTGGAAGCGCCTGACAAGTGTCCCAGTCCTACCGCCAGGAATCAGGGCTAGGGCACATGCCACTCCTGGTCCTTGTCGAGGGAAGCATTCCAAAGCCGAGGAAGAACAGAGGAGAACAGCAGAGTCTCTCATGCACCAAAGGAGCAAAGGATGTGGTGGTCCTCAGCTCCTTTGTTTCCCGTTTTCACGAGAGAGAGCACGAAGTAGACACGGCCTCCAGAAGGTCCAAGGCGCGTGCCGCCGCCTGAAGATAAAAACAACTTGCCAGAGGGAAACCCTCCTACTGCAAAGACGTTCCATAAACAGGAAGATTCGCTCTACTGGGGAACTGCCGCGTGTCCTGAATCAGGGGAAAAGGGGCTGAGGGGCCAGTGAGACTCAGGTTACTGTCTTGCATCCTGAAGGGGAAGCAATTTCCGTGCGGACATGTGGGAACGCTCGCAGAAATAGCTAGCTTCCTCTTTGTGAGGAAAGGAGTTTGTCTGGAAGGCAACCACTGTCCCCTGCTGCGGGATTCCACAGAGAAAGAGCTTCAAAAACCTCGGCGTGGAAGGAAGCCAAAGCAGGGTGCCAAGCCGCAGCCCCGAGAAACAAGGCTTCTAACTGGAACGCCTTCAAGACCTAGGCTCTTCCATGAGTAGAGAAAGATTCACCACACGGGGGCGGTGCGAGAAGCCTAAGAGAAGTGCCAGGTACAAGGCTCCATGGATCTCCGAGAAGGCGCCCACCTTAATAGGGGCGTCAGAGCGACGCAGCACGCTGAAAGGGCCATGGTGTGTACGCTCTGCGAGACTGCTCCACTAGGGGATAACATTCGCCTGGACCCGCAGCACAACACACACTCCAGTTCTGAGTCTGCACAGAGTACCTCTGAGAAAGTCCCATTTTCTCAGCCTGACTGTCACCGTCGGCCCTGGCCCGGCCCATGCAGGCGTGAGGAGAGTGGCGTGGCTAGGGCGGTTCTCGTGGAAAGCCCACAGAAGTGAGGCCCTCCTTCCAAAGAACGTCCTCAGAGCTCCCTGAGCAGTGAGGCCTTCCGAAATGGGACAGCGCCTGACAAGTGTCCCAGGCCTACCGCAGGGAATCGGGCCTAGGGCACTCGCCACACCTGGTCCTTGCCGAGGGAAGCATTCCTAAGCCGAGGAAGAATAGAGCAGAACAGCTGAGTCTCTCAGGCACCAAAGGAACAGAGGAGGTGGACGTCCGCAGGTCCCTGTTCCCCATTTTCCATAGAGAGAGCATGGTGTAGACACAACCTCTGGGAGGTCCAAAGAGCGTGCTGCCGCCTGAAGATTAAAAAAATTCACCAAAGAGAAGCCCTCCTCCCTCAAAGACGTTCCATAAAGAGGGAAGATTCGCTCTACTGGTGAGCTGGCACAGGCCCAAACAGGGGGAGGGGGGGCAGAGATGCCAGCCAGACTCAGATTACCGTCTGGCATCCTGAAGGGGAAGCAATTTCCGTGCGGATATGTGGGAACGCTTGTAGAAATAGCCAGCTTCCTCTTGGTGAAGAAAGGAGTCTGTCTGGAAGGCGACCACTGTCCCCTGATTCGGCACTCCACAGAGAAAGAGCTTCAAAAACCTCGGCGTGGAAGGAAGCCAAAGCAGGGTGCCAAGCCCGCAACCCCGTAAAACAAGGCTTTTAACCAGAACTCTTTCACGACATAGGCTCTTCCATGAAGAGAGAAAGATTCACCACACTGCGGCGGTGTGAGAAGCCTAAGAAAAGTGCCGGGTACACGCTATGAGGATCTCCAATAAGGCGCCCACCTTAATACAGGCCTCAGAGTGACCCGGCACGCTGAAAGGGCCCTGGTGTGTACGCGCTGCCAGGCCGCACCCCTAGGGGGAGACCATGCGCCAGGACCCACAGCACAGCACACACTCCAGTTCTGAGTCCCCACAGAGCACCTCTGAGAAAGTCCCACGCTCTCAGCCTGACAGTCACAATTGGCCCTGGCCCGGCCCCTGCAAGCGTGAGGAGAGTGGCATGGCGGGGGCGGTTCTCGCGGAAAGACCACAGAAGCGAGGCCCTCCTTCCAAAGAACGTCCTTGGATTTCCCTCAGCAGAGAAGCCTTCCAAAATGGGTGTGTGGCAGCGCCTGACAAGTGTCCCAGGACTACTGCAGGGAATCGGGGCTAGGGCACATGCCACACCTGGTCCTTGCCGAAGGAAGCATTCCTAAGCCCAGGAAGAACAGAGGAAAACAGCTGAGTCTCTCATGCACCAAAGGAGCAAAGGATGTGGATGTCCGCAGCTCCCTTGTTTCCCGTTTTCCATAGAGGGAGCACGGTGTAGATACAACTTCCGGGAGGTCCAAGGAGCGTGCTGCCGCCTGAAGATTAAAAACAACTCTCCAATGGGAAACCCTCCTCCCAAAGACATTCCATAAAGAGTAAAGTTTCGCTCTACCGGGGAACTCTCTCGCATCCCGAAAAGGGGGAGAAGGGGCTGAGGGACCGGCCAGACTCATGTTACCGCCTGGCATCCTGAAGGGGAAGCAATTTCCATGCAGACGTATGGGAACGCTTGCAGAAATAGCTAGCTTCCTCTTTGTGAGGAAATGAGTCTCTCTGGAAGGCGACCATGGTACCCTGATGTGGGACTCCACAAAGAAAGCTTCAAAAACCTTGGTGTGGAAGGAAGCCAAAGCAGGGTTCCACACCTGCAGCCCCGAGAAACAAGGCTTCTCTCCGGAATGCCTTCACGACCTAGGGTCTTCCATGAGGAGAGAGAGATTCACCACATGGGGGCGGTGCGAGAAGCCTAAGAAAAGTGCCGGGTACAAGGATCTGAGGATCTCCAAGAAGGTGCTCACCTTCATATGGGCTTCAGAGCGACCCTGCACGCTGAAAGGGCCCTGGTGTGTACGCTCTGCCAGGCAGCACCACTAGGGGGAGCCCCTGCGCCCAGAACCGCAGCACAGCACACCAGTTCTGAGTCCGCCCAGAGCTCCTCTGGGAAAGTCCCATGCTCTCAGCCTGACTGTCCCTTCGGCCCTGTCCCGTCCGTGCAGGCGTGAGGCGAGTGGCGTGGCGAGGGCGGTTCTCATGGAAATCCCACAGAAGCGAGGCCCTCCTTCCAAAGAACATCCTCGGAGCTCCCTGAGCAGAGAGGCCTTCTCAAATGGGTGTGTGGCAGCGCCTGACAAGTGTCCCAGGCCTACCGCAGGGAATCGGGGCTAGGGCACACGCCACACTTGGCCCTTGCCGAGGGAAGCATTCCTGAGCCGAGGAAGAACAGAGGAGAAGAGCTGAGTCTCTCTGGCACCCAAGGAGCAAAGGATGTGGACGTCCACAGCTCCTTTGTTCCTGGTTTTCCATTGGGAGAGCACGATGTAGACAGAACCTCCTGGAGGTCCAAGGAGTGTGCAGCAGCCTGAAGATTAAAAACAACTCTCCAAAGGGAAGCTGTCCTCCCTCAAAGCCGTTCTGAATAGATGGAAGATTTGCTCTACCGGGGAACTCGCGCACAAACCGAATGGGGGGAGAGGGGCTTAGGGGCCGGCCAGACTCAGAGGAAAGGAGCCTGTCTGGAAGACGACCACTGCCCCCTGATGCAGGACTCCACAGAGAAAGAGCTTCAAAGACCTCGGCGTGGAAGGAAGCCAAAGCAGGGTGCCAAGCCCGCAACCCTGTAAATCAAGGCTTCAAGTACGGGCTTCAGAGCGACCTGGCACGCTGAAAGGGCCCTGGTGTGTCCGCTCTGCCTGGCCGCACCACTAGGGGGAGTACCTGCGCCAGGACCTGCAGCACAACACACACTCCAGTTCTGAGTCGGAACTGAGAAAGTCCCACGCTCTCAGCCTGACAGTAACAATCGGACCTGGCCCGGCCCCTGCAGGCCTGTGGAGAGTGGCATGGCAGGGGCGGTTCTCCCGGAAAGCCCATAGAAGCGAGTCCCTCCTTCCAAAGAACGTCTTCGGATCTCCTGAATCAGGGAGGCCTTCCGAAATGAGTGTTTGGCAAGGCCTGACAAGTGTCCCAGACCTACCGCAGGGAGTCGGGGCTGGGGCACACGCCACACCTGGTTCTTGCCGAGGGAAGCATTCCTAAGGCAAGGAGTAACAGAGCAGAACACCTGAGTCTCTCATGCACCAAAGGAGCAAAGGATGTGGACGTCCGCAGCTCCCTTGTTCCCCATTTTCCATAGAGAGAGCACGGTGTAGACACAACCTCCGGGAGGTCCAAGGAGCTTGCCCCTTGCTGAAGATTAAAAACAACTCTCCAAAGAGACACTTTCCTCCTGCAACGACGTTCCATAAAGAGGGAAGATTCGCTCTACCGGGGAACTGGCGCATGTCGCAAACAGGGGGAAAAGGGGCTGAGGGGCGGCCAGACTCAGGGTACCGTCTGGAATCCTGATGAGGAAGCAATTTCTGTGTGGACATGTGGGAACGCTTGCAGAAATAGCCAGCTTCCTCTTGGTGAGGAAAGGAGTCTGTCTGGAAGGCGACCACTGTCCCCTGATTCGGCACTCCACAGAGAAAGAGCTTCAAAAACCTCGGCCTGGAAGAAAGCCAAATCAGGTTGCCACGCCCGCAACCCCGTAAAACAAGGCTTTTAACCGGAACTCTTTTATGACATAGGCTCTTCCATGAAGAGAGAAAGATTCACCACACGGGGGCGGTGCAAGGAGTCTAAGAAATGTGCCTGGTGCACAGCTCGGAGGATCTCGGAGAAGGCGCCCACCTTAGTAAGGGCTTCAGAGCGACCCGGCACACTAAAAGGGCCCTGGTGTGTACGCTCTGCCAGGCCGCACCACTAACGGGAGACCCTGTGCCAGGATCCACAGCACAACACACACTCCAGTTCTGAGTATGCACAGAGCACCTCTGAGAAAGTCCCATGCTCTCAGCCTGACTGATGCAGCCCGTGCAGGCGTGAGGAGAGTGGCATGGTGTGGGCGGTTCTTGCGGAAAGCCCACAGGAGCGAGGCCCTCCTTTCAAAGAACGTCCTCAGAGCTCCCTGAGCAGAGAGGCCTTCCGAAATGGGTGTGTGGCAGCGCCTGACATGTGTCCCAGGCCTTCCGCAGGGAATCGGTGCTAGGGCACACGCAACATTTGGTCCTTGCCTAGAGAAGCATTCCTAAGCCAAGGAAGAACAGAGGAGAACAGCTGAGTCTCTCAGGCACCAAAGGATCAAAGGATGTGGACCTCTGCAGCTCCCTTGTTCCCCATTTTCCCTAGAGAGATCACGGTGTAAACACAACCTCCAGGAGGTCCAAGGAGTGTGCTGCCGCCTGAAGATTAAAAACAACTCTCCAAAGGGAAACCCTCCTCCCACAAAGCCGTTTTGAAAAGAGGGATGATTTGCTCTACTGTGGAACTGGTGCAGGAACCGAATGGGGGGAAGAGGTGCTTAGGGGCCGGCCAGACTCAGGTTACCATCTGACAACCTGAAGGGGAAACAATTTCCATGCAGATGCTCTCCACGCTCTCAGCCTGACTGTAGCTGTCGGCCCTGGTCTGGCAGGTCCAAGCATGAGGAGAGTGGCATACCGGGGGTGTTTCTCGTGGAAATCCCACAGTCGAGGCCCTCCTTCCAAAAAACGTCCTCGGAGCTCCCTGAGCAGAAAGGCCTTCTGAAATGGGCGTGTGGCAGTGCCTGACAAGTGTCCCATGGCCTACCATAGGGAATTGGGGCTAGGGCACACACCACACCTGCTTCTTGCAAAGGGATGCATTCCTAAGCCCAGGAAGCACAGAGGACTAAGGCTGACTAACAGGCCTCCAAGGAGCAACAGAGTGAATGCCCGCAGCTCTCTTGTTCCTGGACTTCCATGGAGACAGCACAAATTCGACACAACCTCTGGAGGTCCAATGGGCTTGCCGCAGCCCGATGCTTAGAAACAACTCTCCAAGGGGAAACCCTCCTCTCGCAAAGACGTTCCGTGAAGAGGGAAGATTTGCCTTACCAGTGGAAGTGGCACACATCTCGATGGAGGAGAGAAGGCGATGACGGGCCGGCTGTGCTCAGATCACCGTCTGGAGTAATGAAGGGGGAAGCATTTTCCGTAGAGACATGTGGGAATGCTTGCAGAAATAGCTAGCTGCCTCCCTGTGGGGAAAGAAGTCTGTCTGGATTGGGACCACTGTCCCCTCATGCGGGTCTCCACAGAGAAAGAGCTTCACAAACCTCGGCCTGGATGCCGAAGCAGGGTGCCACACCTGCAAACCCGATAAACAAGGCCTCTAACCAGGAAGCCTTCATGACATAGGCTCTTCCATAAGAGGAGAAAGATTCACCACCCGGGTATTGTACGGGAAGCCTAAGGAAGGTGCCAGGCACTTGGCTCAGTGGAACTCTGTGAAGGCGCCGGCCTTAATTCAGGCCTCAGATCGACACAGCACACTGACAGGACTCTGGTATCTACACTCTGACAGCCGTACCCTAATGGGAGCCTCTCAGAGAATCGGTGCTAGGGCTAACAAGCAGGTTACCGTCTGGCATCCTGAAGGGGAAGCAATTTCCGTGTGGATGTATGGAAACGCTTGCAGAAATAGCTAGCTGCCTCCCTGTGAGGAAATAAGTCTCTCTGGAAGGCGACCACTGTCCCCTGATGCGGGATTCCACAGAGAAAGAGCTTCAAAAACCTCGGCCTGGAAGCCAAAGCAGGTTGCCAAGCCCGCAACCCTGAGAAACAAGGCTTCTAACTGGAACACCTTCACAACCTAGGCTATTCCATGAGGAGAGAAAGATTCACCACATGGGTGCGGTGCAAGAAGCCTAGGAAAAGTGCCAGGTATTCGGCTCCGAGGATCTCTGAGAAGGCGCCCACCTTAATAAGGGCCTCAGAGCAACCCAGCTTGCCAAAAGGGCTCTGGGGTCTACGCTCTGCCAGGCAGAATGCAGCCTGAGTCCAGCGCACAACACAGACTCCAGTCTGAGCCTGCAAAGAGCACTTCTGAGAAGTCCTGGGCTCTCAGCCGGACTGTAGCAGTTGGCCCTGGCCCTGCCTGAGCAGGCGTGAGGAGAGTGGCATGGTGGGGGCGTTTCTTGGGGAAAGCCCACCAAATTGAGTCCCTCCTTCCAAAGAACATACTTGGAGCTCCCTGAGCAGAGGCCTTCTGAAATGGGTGTGTTGCAGCGCCTGAGAAGTGTTCCAGGCCTTCCTCAGGGAATTGGGGTAAGGCACATGCCACATCCGGACCTTCCTGAGGGAAGCATTCCTAAGCTCTGGAAGCACAGAGGATTAAGCCTGACTCTCTCAAGCCTCAAAGGAGCAAAGGAAGTGGACTTCCGCAGGTCCCTTGTTCCCTGTCTTCAATAGAGACAGCACGGTTTCTATACAACCTCTGGGATGTCCAACTAGTGTGACGCAGCCTGAAGCTTAAAAACAACTCTCCAAGGGGAAACCCTCCTCTTTCAAAGACATTCTGTGAAGAGGGATGATTCACTCTACCGGGGAACTTGTGCACCTTGCGAACAGGGTGAGAAGTGGCTGAGGGGCCGGCTGTGCTCATGTCACTGTCTGGAGTCCTGAAGGGAGAAGCAATTTCCGTGGGGACGTGTGGGAACGCTTGCAGAAATAGCTAGCTCCCTCCCTGTGAGGAAAGAAGTCTGTCTGGAAGGCGACCACTGTCCCCTCATCTGGGTCTCCACAGAGAAAGAGCTTCACAAACCTTGGCCTGGAAGTCTAAGCAGGATGCCACGCCTGCAACCCTGAGAAAGAAGTCCTCTAAGTGGAATGCCTTTACGACCTAGGGTCTTCCATGAAGAGAGAAAGATTCACCACCTGGGTGCAGTTCGTGAAGCCTAAGGAAGGTGCTGGGCGCTCGGCTCAGAGGATCTCCAAGAAGGCGTCCACCTTCATTCGTCCTCAGAGCAACCCTGCACGCTGACAGTGCTCCCATGGCTGTGCTCTACCTGCCGGCCACACTAAACGGTAGCCCCTGCACCAGGACCCACAGCGTTACACAGACTCCAGTTCTGAGTTCACAAAGAGCACTTCTGAGAACTCCCGTGCTCTCAGCCTGCCCGTAGCATTCTGCCCAGGCCCCAGCTGAGCAGGCCTGAAGAGAGTAGCGTGGCGGGTGCGTTTCTTGCAGAAAGCCCACAGATGTGAGGCCCTCCTTCCGAAGAATGTCCTTGGGACTCCCTGAGCAGAGAGCCTTCCGAAATTGTGTGTGGCAGCTCCTGACAAGTGTCCCAGGCTTACCTCATGGAATCAGTGCTGAGGTATACGCCACCCCTGGTCCTTGACGAGGGAAGCATCCCTAAGCCCAGGAAGCACAGAGGAGAATGGCTGACTCTCTCAGGCCCCAAAGGAGTAATGGAGGGGGACGTCCACAGCTCCCGTGTTTCCGGTCTCTGATGGAGACATCACGGTTTCCCCACAGCCTCCGGGAAGTCCAACGAGTGTTCTGGGCCCTGATCTGAAAGGATCAACTCTCTTGGGAGGAAATCCTCCACCTGCAAGGACCTCCCAGGATGAAAGAAGAGTCGCAATGTGGGAGAATCTGCGCTGGTCCTGATGCGGGAGCAATGGGGCTGTGTGGCTGGCCGCTCTCAGGTCACTGTCTGGCATTCTGAAGGGGGAAGCAATTTCCGAGGTATCATGGGGGAACACTTTAATAAAAGGCCATCTGCCTCCATGTGAGGAACAAAGTCCATTTGGAAGGCGACCACTGCCCCCTCACACGCTGCTCCACGGAGGAGGCCTTCACAATCCTTGGCCTGGAAGACTAAGGGTAGTGTGACGCCTACAACTCCTGGAAACCAGACCTACGCCTAGACGTCTTAAGCGACCTAGGCACTTCCCTGAGGAGAAAAAGATTCACCATCCGTGTGCATGGCGGGAAGCCTACGGAAGGTGCCAGCCTTTGGCTCAGAGGATCTCGGAGAAGGCGTGAACCTTAACTCAGGCCTCAGAGCAACCCGGCATGCTGACAGGGCACTGATTGCTGCCATCTCCCCGGCCGCACCCCTGAAGCAAGAGCCCCAGCCCAGGACTCATGGCCCAGCACAGACTCCAGTTCTGAGTCCTCAAAGAGCACTTCTGAGAAGTCCCGCACTCTCAACCTGACCAGAGCAGTTGGTCCTGGCTCCGCCTGAGCAGGCATGAGGAGAGTGGCATGGCAGTGACTTTTCTTGTGCAGAGCTCTCAGATGTGAGGCCCTCCTTCTGAAGAACGTCCTCGTGGCTCCCTGAGCAGAGAGGCCTTCTGAAACGGGTGTGTGACTGCCCCAGACAAGTGTCCCAGGCTTACCTCAGGTAATAGGGGCTGGGGCACATGCCACCCCTGGTCGTTGCCGAGGGAAGCATTCCTAAGCCCAGGAAGCATAGAGGAAAAAGGCTGACTCTCTCAGGCCCCTAAGGAACAATGGAGAGGGACGTTCGCAGCTCCCATGTTCCCCGTCTTCCATGGAGACAGCACAGTTTCCACACAGCCTCCTGCAAGTCCAATGAGCATGCCGCAGCCTGAAGCTTAAGAAACAACTCTCCAGGGCAAAACCTCCTCCCGCAAAGACTTTCTGTGAAGAGGGAAGAGTCACTCTGCCAGGGAAGGGGGGCATGTCACAATGGGGAGAGAAGGGGCTGAGGGACCAGCCGCGCTCAGTTCACCTTCTGGCATCCTGAAGGGGGAAGCAATTTCCGTGGGGATGTGTGGGAACGCTTGCTGAAATGGTCAGTTGCCTCCCTGTGAAGAAAGAAGTCTATCTGGAATCCACCAATGTCCCCTCATGCGCGATTCCACGGAGACAGAGCTCCTAAACCTTGGCCTGGAAGCCTAAGCATGGTGCCATGCCCCCAACTCCGAGAAACAATGCCTCTAACCGGGACGCCCTCACGACATAGGTTCTTCCCTGAGGAGAGAAAGATTCTCCACCCGGGTGCGGTGCTCAGAGCCTAAGGAAGGTACGGGGCGCTCAGCTCAGAGGATCTCCGAGAAGGCGCCCACCTTAACTCGGGCCTCAGAGCGACCCGGCATGGTGACCAGGGCACTGGTTGCTGCAATCACCCCGGCTGCCACCCTAAGAGGGTCCACCACCTTCTGGACCCACAGAAGAACTCAGACCCCAGTTCTGAGTCTGCCATGATGACTTCTGCAAAATCCCGCTCTCTCAGCCTGACCGGAGCAGTCAGCCCTGGCTCCACCTGAGCAATAATGAGGAGAGTGGCATGGCTGAATCGTACTGCGTGGGGAGTCCAAGAAAGCTAGGTCCTCCTTCAGGCTAAAGTACTCGTGGCTCCCTGAGCAGAGAGGCCTCCGGAAACGATGTGGGTGTCAGTGCTGAGCAAGTGGCCAAGGCTTGCCTCTGGAAATCAGGGCTGAGGCACATGCCACTACATTCAGAGGGAAGCATTGCTAAGCCTAGGAAGCGTGGAGGAGAATGGGTGACTCTCTCAGACCCCAAAGGAGCAATGGAGGGCGACGTTAGCAGCTCCCATGTTCCCCGTCTTTTATGGAGACAGCAAGGTTTCCACACAGCCTCTTGGAAGTGCAACGAGTGTGCTGGGCCCTGAACTCTCAGAAACAACCCTCTTGGTGGGAGAACTCTCCTCCAGGGTATAGTTTCCCCATGGAGAGGAGTCGATGTGGTGAGGAAATTCTAGTGTACTGGTGCCCCAAGGAAGAGAGCTGGGCCCAAAGGGTTGCCACAAAGTTGTTGGGTCCACAGCTTCCTTGGGTAGGCCTTGAAGTGAGTGCAGTGTGTCTTCAGAGCTTAATATTTACCAGTCAGTCAGGAATGTCCCTGGAGTGTAGGTTGTGTAATTGCATCAGGGTGGCTCTGAGTCACCATGTTTGAGGGAGGCTCATTGAAGCCAGCGCTTGGTCTCTGATGTTCAAAACCACATGCCCAGCTGAGGCAGGTACTCCAAAAACACGTTTCCTACCAAGCAATCCTAGGGAGATGTGTCTTCATGGATGCCACTTCTGTTACAGACACTGGTGAGTTGCTTATTGTTCCTTGTCTTGGTTTATCCTCACCAAATCCTGGTAGAAACAGTGCTGTGAGGCCCAGTTCTACAAAAAAAAAGTTGGTCCCCGACAGACTCAGTCACTTGCCAGGGATACAGCTGTGGGGCAATGATATGGACACCCTCCACAGACTCCAAGCCCCCTGTTCCCCTAGCAATCTGCTCTGGGTTCCCATCTCAATGAGCCCCTGTCATGCTCTCCAGCCTCATCCTGGGTTCTGCCTCAGTGGGGTCCCTCCCCAGGGCTACTCCAACTCCAGGTATGGAAGTCAGGGACATGCTCAGAGTTCTTGGGGAAGAGAACGACAAGGCTTGTTTGCATGCAGAGCCAATGGGTGTGCTCAGCGAAGTGACCTGTCCTACCTCCCATCTGGGACTCCCTAAATACCAGGCACTGGAGAAGTGGTACCTTGGGTAAGGCCCTTCCCTACTCTTTGCCCTGGCACCCACCTGGTGGCTTCTTGGGAAGAACCCATGAGCAGCATGTTCTGTGGATCTCCAGGGACAGCGCTGGTGCCCTAGCCATGCTCAGAGTGTGAGCCAGTGTCCCTATGGCCTGTATGAACCCTCTAGGACAAGATCTGGAGCAGACAGTCTAATGGAGGCATGAAATGAACCCAGAGTGCTTGAAAACAATCCAAAGGGACAATCAGAAACCCTGTAAGAGGTAGAAGGCAAAGGAGGCTGGTGTTCCCTGAGCCCTTGGCACATCCTGACCAAGTTCCAGGCATCTCAGACCACTACTCTCTCTACTTCCCACACAAGCAGGCTGAACCACATCCTCTAGGGCTTTTGTGGAGGCTTCATTCCACAGGCCAGACTGATGAAATCATTGGCCATTGGCCATTGATTGAGCCTGTAGCCCCTCTCCCATCCCCAAAAGTCAGGAATGGGATGGAATATTCCACACCTCTAATAACAAAGTTGGTTATCTTGGTGAGCTGCCCACATCCTCATTAACATGACAAGAGACACATTTTCACTCTGCACAAAGATGCAACATATGAGCAACACATCATTCTCATCTGAGTGACTAAATAGATATTCTTCTTAGAAGTACCAGTATTACAACACATCGCTTCAGTCTCTGCTTCCATGCTTCCATGAAGCTCTCCCAGGAGTGTGTCCAAATTCCTCTCCTCTTCTAAGGACCTTTGATTCTTTTTATTGTCTCAGTATCTGCCAACGGATTGCTGCACACTAAATTTGCTTCTCTAAATATGCTTTGTCTTCATCTTCAACAACTGATAATGTGGAACACTTGTACTCCCCATGTGAATTAGCTATCATAACAGCTTGCTCATGGTTTGCTATTAGTTAAATCATTAGCTGTTATAATACGCTGCTCTGCCCAATGTTTGTCATTACATCTGGAAGCAGCTTTGCTGTTAGTGACCTTCAAACTTGAAGGTAGTCCTCTTGACATTGGGTGCCATTAAAAAGAGCTATAGATACTTTGTTTTGGAGTTTTGGGGGATTGTTAGGTTGAGCTTTTATTTGCATGACTCAGGATAGAGAATATGCGGTCATTTATGTCCGGTAGATTGCTAGAAGTGTAATTGCTGGATTAAAAGTCAAGTGCATTGAAAACCTTGATAAATAAAAGAAAATTGCCTTCCAAAAGAGAAACCAGTCATTGGATTAGGGCCCTCCCTACCCAGTGTGTTCTCCTCCTAACTGCAAGTTCTGCAAAAACCTATGTCCATGTAAGGTGGCATCCACAGGTGCTGGGAGTTAGGACGCCAAGGTATCTTTATGGAGGACACAGTTCAACGCACAAGAAAGAAGTTTTAGTACAACAAAGCTGTGGCCTCTTCTGTGGGACCAGAACAGTGTTTACTAAGTTGCTGGTGGCACCCTATAGACAGTGGCTGCATGGGTGTCATGGGGAATTGGGCATGTATCTCTGTCCCTGGTCATGCCCTTTGCCCATCTGTGTGGTCACAGCTTGAGCTGCTTTTGTCCTTATTTGCTGAGTGTTCCAGAGGACACATGAGACCCAGAGCCCCTGGCCCCTTGGTCAGCACTTTGGCTGCTGCAGCCCTCCCCAGATTCACTGACCAACAGACATTGATGGGAAGGAAAATGGGGACTGGGTACCCCAGGGTCACCCCAGAGTGGGTTAAATTCAGAGCCTCATGTCTCGTCTCCCACAATTCATGTTCCACAGGTCTCTAAACTTCAAATGAGCACCTACCCTATCCTAGGCCCTTTGTATGTCACCTGACCTTGGAGGGACCATGGGGGTTCCAGCTTAGGTCTGAGTCAGGACAGTGTAGGGGTGATCTGGAATGCAGAGCAGTCACTGGGCACCCCCCCTGAGGCTGCCACAAGCCTGGGGGGCTTTCAGGGCAGCATGGTGCCTGCCAGTTTCTGTGAAACAACCTACCCACATGCATAGCTCCCTTAGAGTTCTGGCTTCAGGATGTGTGGTTCAGGGAGTGCATCCCTGCTCCCTCCACCTCCAGGGAGCAGGCTGTGCCTTGGCCCTGCTAAGGTCGCAGGGCAGCAGACAGGCAGTAGCTTGGCCTGGTGTATCCCAGGAGTGGTGCTGAGCAGAACATGTGGCTCATTTGCTTCCTGTGCACTTGAACACACACCCTCATCCATGCCCCAGAGGTTATCTCCCTTGGCTTTGGAACAAAATCAAAACAACAAAATGAAAGGACACAATGCATTTGGACCCTTTTACCTGCACAGGTGCTCTTGGTCTGTCTTGCTCATCTCTGTCAGAGTAGGGCTCCCACCTGAGCACAGATAGGCCAACAGCCATGCCTGCCGCAGGGTATCTGGAAAAGTTGCCACCCTGGGGAGAATCCCAATTCTTCCTGACTGTTAGTTGTGCTATTTCCCGGATACTCCTCTGACCCACTCATCAGAGGGTGAGCACAGACCCCAAATACTGTGGGCTGGGGTGCCTAGCTGTCTGAGAAAGCAGTGCAGGAACCCCCAGAGAGCTAACAGTAAGTGTGGGGACAGCAGTGTGCCTGGGCTGTGGCTCTCTAGTGAGGGGCCAGCCTGCCATGTTGGCCGATATAATTTGCTGTAACTGTTCCATGCCTGCTAACTGCCTTTCTGCTTTGATTAACCCTAATAGCCCAAAGCAGCTTCAAGACTGGGAACAACAGCTTCAAGACCATGAACAGAAGCTCCATGTTAACTACATATGAACTAACACATAAGTACACACTGCCTTCAGCAAGAGCAACCATGACTGTGGGGCAGGCCTGGGCCAATAGCCATCACTGCCCCCCTGTAGGGCCCCATCCCTCTTCCCTGGCTGAGCCTCTGTCCCCATGAAACACCCACCCCTCCCCATCCTGGCCCCAGGCCCCCACCCTCTCCTTTTTCTGCCTTTGAGTCCACCAGGGACCATAGACTGCTGTTATGGGTTCGTCCCCTTTGAAGAGGGTAAGTCTGGCTTTTTCATCCAGTTTCATCTCTGCTGGGCACATTTGGGATGCTCTTAATGTTCAGAGCAGAGTAGCACCCCACTGCATGCACTCACCCCATTTTGGCTGCCCATTTATTTCCCCTTGCCTTTGGTGCTCCTGGTCCTCCTATGGTTTTAAGGTCCAAATATAGGCGGAAAGTGGCCCTACACTGTGACTCCCCTCTGTGCAGGAAAATAACCGTGATTGTGTCCATGTACCCCCTGGTTTGTTCCAGTTGACTATGAGGGGCCAGAGGGTCCCTGGAGCTCAGGGTTGGGACTAACAGGCCAGGTGGGTGTACCTGCCCAATAAGGCAGCACAGCTTTGGTAAGACTGAGAGCAGGAAAGGGCGGGTCCCTGTGTGTCCTAGATGCCAGTGGGGGCAGGAACCTGGTGCTCTGATTCACTGAACCTCTGCAGGCCAGTGCTTTCCCAGAAGGTGAGATCTGAACCCTGGCATGCGTCTCCATTCACTCAGGGGTCAGACCTGCACATAGGCCTCAGGAAAGCCCAGTGATGAGGAAGCAATATTAACTAATGAGAGAACCTTCCAGAATGTGCTGGTAAACAGGTCAGTTCCTTTCGCCCTGTCACTTGGGCTCTGCCTGTGTAACCCTAAGTATGTGGCTTCATGTGCCCTTGTCTTGCCATGGCATGGTTGTTAAAAACTCAGACAAATTTGCATTGCCAGTATATTTCCTTCTTAAACACTGGGGCTTTCCTCACCTGTTTATGGAGAGATTTTGGACCAAAGGCAAGCCCACATCAAATTCTGCCACCTCCACTCTTCCCTTGGGAAGAGGGCCTTCTGCTGCCTTGACCCTGAGCACATAGTGGATGGGTCTGCTGAAGCTCTCGGTGATTGTTAGTCTGGCACCAGTGAAGGAGGAGGATTCCACTCCACAGACCCTCTGGGGACACACATGGACTGGCCCGTGGGCCCTTGGTGTGATCCCAAGTCAGGGAGGTGGTCATGGGCCAGCTGACCCATCCCCTTCCACCTGTAGATCTGTAGAAACACCAGTACTATGCGGTCATCCTGCCGTCTTAAAACATCATCTGCAAGAGCCTTGCTGGCTTGCTCATGGAAGTTTTTGTCAGCGAGATCAGTAAGCTCTGGGCACCCCTGCCTTCTGAGAGGCCTGGCCTGCTATTCTCAGGGACCTAGCAGCGTGCCTGTGTTGAACAGCATGTTTCCCGGGCACCGCGGGGTGGGAGGTGGTGGGTTCCAGGTCACTGCTGGGAAAGAGGAGATCTGCGGAGGGCTGGGCAAACCCAATGGACAGAGAGATGCTTCCAGTCTTGTACTCAGACCTAAGAGATGATTTCACACCTGGAGGCATCTTCCTGCTTCCCAGGACCTGCTCCCAGAGAAAGGCTGATGCCTCCTCAGGAAGCCAGGCATGTGCGGACCTTGGCTTCTGCCGAGAAATTTGTGCTTGGTCACCCAACGGTCCCAGGTGGGCCCCGCAGCAGCCCAGCACCCACATCAGCCTGACCTCCTGGTCACAGCCCCTTTCCCAGGTCTGAGAAAGCTATGTGGCTCATTGTTTGTACCCCTTTTAGATAAGATGAGCCCCTGAGTTTGTTTTCAGAGCTGCCCCTTCTTTGGAGTCTCCCAGAGGGATGTCATGTCTCATTGAGAGTCAGTTGGGCTTGTCTCTGACCCGAGGTCCCTGCCCCTTCTCCCCTTCTCTGCCAGGGCTCCTGCTCAGGTCAGCTGGAGCAGTTAGAGGGCCATGCCATTGACCACCAATGATGGGAATTCCCTCTGA
This sequence comes from Mellivora capensis, assembly GCA_004024625.1. Classification (NCBI taxonomy): domain Eukaryota; kingdom Metazoa; phylum Chordata; class Mammalia; order Carnivora; family Mustelidae; genus Mellivora; species Mellivora capensis. The sequence continues at coordinate 16,528 of PISX010023301.1, forward strand.
GGACAGAGTCCCAGGCTGGCAGGAGAAGTCGGCTTGGCTGCTGGGCCAGCCCTCAGAAATGGGTCAGGTGACCTTTCAAAATCTGGTGAGATTACTGTTCTAGACATAACAGCAGCACTGAGTCCATAACATAGCAGGATTTTTCTTGAAGCATCAGTCAACTTTGCAGTACGTGAGGATGAGTGAAATGTGCTGCCTGGAGTATAGGTTGTGTTGGCATCTCGGTACTTCTGTCCCCAGGGGTTATTTGGGCTGGTGGATTGGGGGGTGGGGGCCCAGTATTTGGGACATATGTGCCTTGCTTCAGAGGTGTCCCCGGAGGCTGAGCAGGAAGGCAGGGGCTCCACTTCTATCTGGCACCTGGGCCCACATTGGTCACCATGGTGGTTGGGTTGAGGGGAACACAGGGCCAGCCAGCTGGAGTCTGTGGAACCTGAACTGCCTGTTGGCAGCCTGTACCCAGGTCCCAGGGCCCTGGAGGCAGAGCCCGAGTCACTGGGCCCAAGGCAGATGCTCATAGGAAAGGACTGGAGCCAGGGAGGGAGGGAGGCAGGCCCAGGCAGCCACGTCAACCATCCAGGTCACTGGGGGGCTGAATCCCAGCTCCATGCTCCATGCTGCATTGGAGGGTTGGTGTGTCTCAGGACAAAATGCACACAACGTGAAGTCTGCCATCCCCACCACCCTGAAGCAGAAGGTGTTGCATGGAGCTCACTCACGTTGTGGGGCAGCTGTCCCCCATGTGTGGTCAGAGCCCCCTGTCCCAGAAAGAAGCCACCTGCCATCCAGCTGTCCCTCCCTCCCCTGCCCCACTTCCCCTGCCCAATGGCCTAGAGGTAAACTGTTGGTCTCTATGAATCTGCCTGGGCTGAATGTCTCACAGTATCTGTGTTCTCCAGTTGGCTTCTTTCTCTGCACATATTTTCAAGGTTCATAGCATTGGTCAGCACCTCATTCCTTATCACAGCTGGGGAATATTCTGCTATGTGCACACACACATTTTGTCTCTCCCTGTTGATGGACCCTTGGCTTAACCCCAACATTTGGATTCTGCGAGGAGAGCTGCTGTGAACAGTGATGCACTGGTGTTTTCTAGTGGTGTTGAGCTGATGCTGCTCCTGAGTGGGCAGGGGAAACCACAGGGTCTACATCAGGGGATGGTGCTGAGGCAGGATGTGAGCTCTTTCTCCACCCTGGGCCCCTCATCTCCCTCCACTCTCTGGGAGGGGTCCTGCTCTAGCCCATCTCCTCCACCTACACACTCCCCATGCTATCTCCACAAAACTTGGGTGTCAGCCCCCGGACCCCATGACCCTCCAGAAGGAAAAGGGAAGCCCTATCCATCAAGCCCCATCTCCAAGGCCATCTGAACACCCCACACATACTCTGAGGAGCCAGCTGTTTTGCTGAGGGCACTGGCAGGAGATGCTAAGAAGGGCTTTTAAATTTTCTTGAGAAGTTCTGTACTCAAAGTGTGTGTTGCACGGCCCAGCCTCTTAGCCCTGATCTCTCCCCCACCCTAACCCTCCTCTCCAGAAAGCTGTCTCTGGCCCCTTTCCAAGTACAGGTCCAGCTTTCTCCCCCTGTGCTCAGATCCACAGGCACTGTATGGACACTGCCTTTGTTATCATATGGAACTGTCCTTTCTTTCTCCACACAAGGCCACAATTACTCATCTCAATATATGCCTCATCCTGAGCTTAGGACCAAAGGGGACCCGAGTGTCTTTGCTGTCCTGTAAATAAAGGTCCCCAAACACCCATAAGCATGAGGCAGTGGAGCAGCTCTGGAATCCCGAATACTGGGAAATGCCCAGGTGGGGTGAGAGGATGTGGGTGGACTTCATGTCTCAGAGAAGGTGGGAATAAGTGGGGAGACAGAGCTAATCAGAGATGCTGCGTACTGAAGCAATGTGATGTGTGGCAGTGGTATCTGCCCCATGATTGCTGTGGCCCCAGTACTCTTGTTGCCACAGGCACACACATGCAGTTTGCATGTTTCTCCATCAAGTCTCCTTTCCAATGCCTCCTACAGCGCCTGGGCAGGGTAAGGAAAGGCAGCTAGCCAGGGTGCATGAGTGTGCTCTGGGGAGGCAGGCACACAGGATGCTGACCTGTGGGTGGGGTGGTCCGGCAGTAAGGCAGCGACCAGAGAAGCCTGTTAAGTGCTAAGGGCCAGGCTCTGTGCAAAGGGATTCATGGAAGCACCACACAGGAAGAACCCCATGTGCTTGTCCCTGCAGCTCTGCTCCCCCCACACAACCTCAGGTCGGTACAAGGGGCAAGATAGGGAAGGAAGTTTATGTTACTCTTTCCACCATAATTTGGGTTACTTCCTTCCAAAGGAACTGGTCAAGGACAAGGGACATGGAGACAGAGCAGCCTGGCAGACACCAGGAGAGGGTGTGCTGTGTACCCGGGGGAGAAAGGGCGAGACCTCCCTGCCCTAGTGGGATGCACTGTCAAGGTGAAGAACTGTCACCCCAGGGAAAAGAGGGACCGGGCTGGTTCTCCCTCCAAAAGAGGGAGTTGGAATTTCTCCTACACCTGGGGGGAAGCACCCATGGGAGGTCAGGTCAGCAGTCTGACCTTTGTTCTTTGACACAATAACTGTGGCTGAAAAGGGAAAACGGATAGTCCTGAACTGTTGTCATCAGTTGTTTTAGGGACATGTTGGTCACATTGGGCCTGAGTGTTGCTTCAGGAGACCGCAAACCATCTTGGAATGATGGTTTGGTTCTTTTTTAAAATAATGAGAAACTTACTGTGATCTGTGACTCTACCTTTCTTGCAAGAGGTCGAGTTTTTAATTGTGGCTATTCCAAAAATGGCACAGCTTCTCACTGTTTTAGCTCACCCTAGGGACACATAGAGCTGGGCTCCAGCCTCAGGGGACAAGAGAAGGCTTTGGAGCTCTGCTGGTCTGAGCCTGGTGGGTGGGCAGGAGTCCAGGCACTTGGCCCATAGCTTCTCCCCGGCATCATACACCACAGTCTCCAGGTAATTACCGATGGACACAGGGCCATGACAGGAAGAAAGCCATGGGCAACTTCCATGACATGTCCAGTCTGTCTTTTGGTGGGCCTCACTGTGTGTAGGTGGAGAAGTGTGTTTACAGGCAGATGAACACCAATGGTGGAGATGGTGTCTGCCAGGATGTGGCATCCTGCTGTGGGCCAGATGTGATTGCTCTATCTGGCTCTCAGGTGAGCCACAGATGCTCAGAGACCATCACCCAGTCTCGAGGTGGTCGGGGCCTCCTGGGATTCCTTCTCAAATCAGGTCATTTGCTAGGCCCACCCTAAGAGAGGGGGTTGCATCAAGTAAAACTATGGAGACGTGGTTTATAAAATACATCTGCCCCCCAGAGCCTCTTCCTTCCCTCAGGACACCCCCTGTAATACCCCATGTGGCTTCCTGTAAGGTGGCATTTTCCTAGGACAAAGATGTTTGTTCCCACCTCTGACCAGAGCTGACACAAATATTGGTGCTGAAGTGGGGGTTCTGAGGTTTGCTCTGCCCATGCCAACCCCCCATGAAGAGCCCTGTGTGACATGTGACCAATCACAAACTGGCCACACGAGGGTCAGCAGAGACTGGAGATGAGCATCAACTGCCTTGTCTTCTTTCCAACATGTCCATCATCTGTCCAGCCCCAAAGGCCTTGGCAGGAAACATTTCACTGGAACCAGAGCTCCCGCCATGGACACTGTATTCAGTATGTCCCCGGCTCTCTGTTCTTCTTTCCAAAGGGACCACAATACCTGAAGTTTGGCAGCAACCTGAGGCTGCAGGACTCATAAAGTTGGGGAAGGTTCCCAAGGTTCAATATTGTACTCAGTCTTCTTGGCTTTGCTGTCAAAGGGCCGCGGGAATATCGAGGAAGAAATAAACATGCTCTCAGGACAATTGTTGGCTTTGAGAATTCATGGAGAGGATGTAAGAACCCAGGTTCTATGCCATGCAGTAGTCCAGGTGCAACTGTTCTCATGAGAGGTCACCCCTACACAGAAGACAGTGTCAACAGTGCCCATGGAGTTCAACACCAGGACAGCCTTAAGATGTGACCTCTGCCTTGCCGCTGGCTTATCCCATGGTCTTCTGGAGAGGTGGGGTTTGGGATTGCTTGGGGCCTGACAACATGCATCATAGACCTGCTGGCTCTCTCCCAAATTAATGGAGGCTTCCATCGTGATGGGTAGGGCTCAAAGCCCAGTGCCATTACCCCTGCCAAAAGAGGATCCGACCAGTAAATCCTTAGCCCTGAATATTGGGATAGATTAATGCTCACAAACTCTGATGTCAGTGGTAAAGGGGTCCTAAGACTAAGAATTGTGTGCTGACCCTTTAAATATACATGTAGCATATGGAGAGAGAGAATTCATATGCCATACAATTCACCAATTAATGTTTACAATTCGATGAATTTTAGCATATTCACTAGATACCATTTTAGTATATTTTATTTTATACATTTTATATTTCTCATTCATAACATACTTTAGTAAGTATAGTATATCCATATCAAATCGTATTTTAGAACAGTTTAATCACCATCCCCAACAGAGACCCTGTACCTCAGGTTTCACCTCCTACATAACCTGCACCTCCTACCCCAGGCAAACACTAATTTTCTTTCTTTCTATAGATCCACCTTCTGGGCACTTGAGACAAAGCACCTCATCTCTGTCTCACCTCTTTTGTACCTGCCTCCTTCTTTTCATGTACTAAGTTCATCCACATGGTACCATGTTTTAGTTATTCAGTCCATGTTACTGTTAAAAAGGATTCCACTGCATGGGAAGAGCAGCAACTACAGTTTCTTCTGTAGATGCACATGTGGCTTGCTTCTGCTTGGAAGGGATGACCAGTAATGCTGCCATGCCCACTTATATGCAGAGTTTCTGTGTTTTCTGCTGGGGAGAAACCCAAGAGGAGAGCATCCATGCTAGATGATAATTCTGTGTCTAGTGCTTGGAGGAATTGCCAAAGGGCTTTCCAAAGTGGGTGAACCTATCCCACCTTTCTACCAGTGCTTCACCAAGGTTCCAGTATCTCCCTGTCTTTGCTAACATTCTGTGTCCTCTGTCAGGGTGACCACAGCCATCTTGGAGGGCATGGTGTGCTTGCTCATGTAGGTGTTGATTCCCATTTCCCCAATGGTTATGGCTTAGGCATTTTTTGGTGTGCTTTTTTTGGCCATTTGCATATCTTCGTCAGAGATATATCTGCTGAAATCCTTTGCCCACATTTTTCAAATTGGTTTACTTTTTTATTTACCTTCTTGTGTGTGGAGTTGGTTTAATTTGTTGTTGATTTTCCAGTTCTTTAAGGTGTAGAGACAGCTGTTGTATTCTGGATTTTTCCATTTTTTTGAGGGAGGCTTGGATGGCTATGTATTTCCCCCTTAGGACTGCCTTTGCTGTATCCCATAGGTTTTTAAAAACCAATTATGTAAGTGGTATTATGTTCCTTATCAGATATAAATCTTCAAACATTTTTCTCCCAGTCTGTGGGTTGTCTTGTCCCTTTCTTGATGTTTTCATTAGGTCTTTGAACTATTTTTCCTATTAAGGTTTCATAGCTTAATGTGTATGAGTTTTGGACTTCCTTTATTAAGTGTACTCCTAATTATTTGACTCTTCTGATGCTATTATAAAATGAATTGTTTCTTAATTTTATTTGAGGATTGTTCGTTCATTTCTACTGTAGAAAAATTCAAGTGATTTCTTCATGTGGATCTTTCATCTGAAACCTTGCTTAACCTCATCAGTTGTTCAAATAGATTTTTTAGTATATTTTTAGACATTTTCTAAATACAAAATCATGTTTCTGTAAATAGAGATGGTTTTACTTCTTCCATTCAAACTGGATATTCTTTATATATTTTTTATCTTTAAGTACCCTGGCCGAAGCTTCCAGTACAACATGTGAGAAAAGTGGGGAAAGCAGGCATAATGGTCTTTTTACTGATCCTACTGAAGGGAAATCCTTCAATTATTCATCACTGACTGTCCTAAATACAGGTTTTTCATAGATGATGTATCAAGTTATGGAAGTTCCCTTTTGTTCCTCATTTGTTCAATGTTTGTATTATGGAAGAGTATTGGACTTTGTCAAATGTGTTTCCTGTGTCCATTGAGATGATCATATGGGCTATGTCCTTCATTGTCTTAATGTTTTTAATATAATGATTTGTTTTCACATATTAAACCAACTTCACTTTACATCCTAGATGACCATAGTGTATCTTTTTCGTTTGTTGCTGGAATTCATTGACTACGAGTTTGTTAAGGATTTTTAATCACTGTCCATTAGGGATATTGATGTGTCATGTTGGAATATTTTTGTTTTTGTTATCTCTTTGTCTGTCTTCAGTATTAGGGTAATTCTGGCCTCATAAAATTAGTTAGTAAATGTTCTTCCTCCTCTTATTTTTGGGAAGAGTTTGTGAGACATTAGTGCTTCTTTTTTTCAGTGTTTGACAGAATTGATCAGTGAAGCCATCCGCTTGTGAACTTGTCTTCAGGGGAAGTTTTATGGCTCATTCAGTCTCTTTACTTGCTATACATCTGTTCGGATTGTCTAATTTTTTTTTCTGAGATGATTTTGGTGATTTGTGGTTTTCTAGGAGTCTGTTTCTCTCATCCGTTATCTTGGCTATCGCTATAATTGTTAGCAAAATTCCCTTATAATTTTTTTTTTTAATTTGTGAAGTACTAGGCAGACCTTCTTGTTTAATCTTGACTTTAGTAATTTGAGTATATTTGTTTCTTCTCTCAGGCAGTCTGTGTGAGGTTTCTCAATTTTGTTGATCTTTTCAAGAATGCCTTTGTGCTCTATTGATATTCTGTGTTGATTTTCTATTCTCTATTTTATAATATTTCTGGCCTGTTCCTTATGATTTCATTCTCTTCTACTGGCTTTGGGTTTTGCTTTTTTCTTGTTCTGTTTTGTTTTGTTTTGTTAATGTGGAAAGGCTGGATTGGTTTAAATCATTACTCTTCTTTGTTTCCTTACTACTATGAATTTTTATTAGGCACTCTTCAGCTGCATTCTTTAACTTATGGTATGTTGCATTTTTTTCTTATTCATGGTAAAATATTTTTTATTTTGTTTGTGATTTTCTCTTTTGCCCTACATGTTTTTGAGTCAATGTCTCTGAGTTGCCCCAATTTTCTCCTCTCATCAATCACTCATTGAATTCTATTGTTGTTAGAAATTGTATGTATGGTTTCTTCCTTAAATGTGTTAAGGTATTCAACTTCTCTGATGGCCCCCTTTAGGGTCCTCTGGCCAAAGCTTGAGGCTCTCATCACTGTGGTCTGCTGGCCACCTGTCTTGAGCATTGCATGTGGGCTCATGTGGAGGGAGGAGAGGGAGAGGAAACCTCCAGGGTTGGTGCCCTTTTGAGTGCCATAATTCCACTGAATGTAGAATGAAGTCCCCCTCTCTGAGTTTGAGCTCCTGTTGGCCCCTTGACCAGCCACCACCTCTGGGATTGTCTGAGGGCCAGGTATGAGAGAAAGGGTAAAACAAGAAAGAAGGTAAAGGAAGCCCAGGGCCCTGCTGCTCTTTCTGGGGATTAGGAATCCCATTTTTTTACTTTGAGCCAGAGCCAGCTGCTTCCCTGAGCACTCTCTGCCTGTGCCCCCACGGGTCACAGTGGGTTTCTAGCTGCATCCTATCCAGGCTGGGACACTGGAGGGAAAATGGTAAGCTCACCACCACCAGAGTTCTTTTAAATGTTGGTCTTTTTCCCCAATCTTCCCAGCACTGTTTTATTCTGAGGGAACTTTGGTACCTGCCCCATGCATTCTGTCCAAGTTTTATAATTAAACATCGTGGATAAAAGAGGAGAAATGTGGTTCCATTGTATTCAGAACTGGATCTTGAAGTGGATTTTAGAAACCAGAAGTAGGGGCACCTGGGTGGCTCAGTGGGTTAAAGCCTCTGCCTTTGGCTTGGGTCATGGTCTCAGGGTCCTTGGATGGAGCCTGCATTGGGCTCTCCGTTCAGCAGGGAGCCTGCTTCCCTTCCTCTCTCTCTGTCTGCCTCTCTGCCTACTTGTGATCTCTGTCTGTCAAATAAATAAATAAAAATCTTTAAAAAAAAGAAACCAGAAGTAAAAGAGGAACACAGATTAATGCAAATGCATTCTTTTTGTGGGAAAGATAATTAAACCCATTGTCTGCTGTTAGTGGAGTTGCCATTTTATCCTCATCTACAAAGGATGGCTTCACTACCCTCATATAAATTGTATGCTCAGCCATATATTTATCGGATTCTTCCTTATTTGAAAGAATCACTCATATTCATTGAAATTTCCAGGTGCTTCAAGGCTAGGTTGAATAAATAAATGACTCCCCGAGATGTGCTCACTTTTTAAAGATGTTTAATGACTCGAATACTCCAGGCTCCTGCTAATTCTATAGCTGAGGTCCTTCAGGGATTATCTCAAACCTATAGTCTTAGATACTAACGTGCATTTTTGACAAGACAGTTGATGGCAATGGTGACTTCAAAAACGTTAATTATAACAAATTTGATCACATCATTAGGTGCACACGTGCTGATTCTCCTACTGATTTTTTAAGCACTAGCCTAGCAAGACAAAGGAGAGATCAGAGAACAGAAATGCCACAGTCCCCAATTCACTGAAATGCAAATTTCGTGTGACAGATCCTATTGATTCCATCTGCATCAGGCAATTGGTTTCAGGAAAGGAGACAGAAAATGCTTGTCAGATACTTTTTTCCCAACCTCCTTTAGTTTCAAAAGCTTAAGCTCATTGGGAATATAGAGAGAAGTGAGTTCTTGAGGGATATGTGGAGACTGAAAGAGAGTTTCTCTTAGTTTAAAGAAAGGAACATCTGGGTGTGTCAGGTAGAGATTATAGGGGAGGCAGAAATGCTGCAAACTCTGGCCTGACCTCAGGAACAGTGGTCAAGTGATGTCCCATGGATGTGGATACCACCCCAACCCAGTTCAGAGGCACCAAAGGGGCTTCATATCTGAAGGGTTCATGGGAAATGGCAGGGGGTGTCTCTTCTCTCAGCTGTCATTGTCCCACTCGGGACTCCAAAGATGAGACTCAATTTCTAGAAAAAAGCTACAGAGGCAGAGTGCTTTGAGGGTTTAGCATTATAGGTTTTGAGCTATGGAGATGCTGGTTCCCCCGGGCGGGAAGAAATCAGACATACTTGTTGAGATGCTTTTATAGGCAGGAAAGCACTTAATCCTTTTGCCTGGCCCTTTGAATAATGCAGAGAAAGATGATAGACTCCAAGTGGTTGCAAAAGCAATTGACAAACAGAAAAACTACCTGATTTCTTTAAGTAGAATACCTTGGAGTTATTTTCACTTACCCCACAAAAGAGCACCAAGGTCCCTTGTTATGAATAGGAGAAGGTCAAGAATCACAAAGACTGACCAATTAAGTGACACTTTTTATTATCAAAAAGCAGGTTGAGAATGGGTGGAGACAGCCCACTTGCAGAAGTGAACAAAGAGCACTCCCCTGCTACAGTGTTCTGTGTGGGTTTTTTTTTTTTTTTTTTTTTTTTTTTTGTACAATGAGCCCTTATTGGTGAAGGTCAGGAGTTTTACCTGCATTTATCTCTGCATTCCTTAACATTTGTCCCACAAGTTAAAATCAAAGACTTATCTTCAAGAACTGAGCAGAACAAAGGATGAAAACACAGTGATCCAGAGGGGTACCTACACCCCAAAGTCTACAGCAGCAATGTCCACAATAGCCACTCTGTGGAAAGAGCCCAGGTGTCCATTAAGAGATGAATGGATAAAGAAGATGTGGTATATGTGTGTGTATACACGCATTACCATGGAATGTTATGCAACCATCTAAAAAATGAAATTTTACCACTTGCAATGACATGGGCATAGCTATAGGGTTTTATGCTAAGTGAAATAAGTCAGTCAGAGAAAGACAACTATCATACAATTTCACTCATGTGGAATTTAAGAAACAAAACAGAAGAGCATAGGGGAAAATACAAAAAGATAAAATCAGAGAGGGAGACAAACCATAGGATACTCTTAATCATAGGAAACAAACAGGGTTGCTGGAGAGGTTGGCGCAGAAAGGATAACTAGGTGATGGACATTAAGGAGGGCATATGATAGAATGAGCACTAGGTGTTATATGCAACTGATGAACCACTGACCTTTACTTCTGAAACTAATAGTATTCCATGTGTTAATTACTTTATGTAAATACAATTTAAAAAATAATAATTTAAAAGACCCATCAGAAGTAGCCTTGATTTCACATATGGGAATCCTTGTCCACTTGGAACAAAAGAACATCATAAACTCCAATTTAGGTAGTGTCATAAGCTCCTTCTCTTCCGTCTTCCCTTCCCTGACCTCTCTTCTCACAGCCATGTGACCACGCCCTTCAGAGGTGTGCTGTTGGGGTTTGGTCCCAGGCCTACCTTCTGTCCCTGCTCTTCCTGCTATCCCAGAGAGCTCTTCCTGTCTCAGAATTTCACTCACGAATCCTGCACTGACCAGCCAATGCCCCCTAGACCCCCCATAGCCACCTGAACATAGCCACCTTCCCCCAAAATGCCTTCCTTCTCCTCCACCCTAACACATGAACGTCCTCACCCCCAATCCTACTCTTTCTTCCAAGTTTTCACCTGTGAGTCTCTCTACTGACCACCCAAACCACTCTTGCCAGCAACCAGGAGCATTTCTGTACACAAATCCGGTTGCCTGAGGCCCCTCTGCTCTCTCTCCTTCCTCCCCGTGGCATCTTACCCTCTCTTACTCAGAATGGTCCCATCCTTAGGGTCCTTAAGTGACTCTCCATTCTTCACTGGATCATGTCCCTGCCATATCCAGAAGCACTTCCTCTCAACATCCAGAGGGACTGGCACTTTTCCATGTGTGCGGGCAGGTTTCCACCTTTGTTTTTTCTGTTCCTGAAATGCCTTTCCTTCCCTCCTCCGCCTGGTGAATGTCTATGCATCATTCAAGGACATGACTCAGGCTTTCCAAATTCCCCTGGAAGAATTAAGAAGTATTTGCTGAAAATAACCAACCCTCTTCTATTTGAACATGACTTAATTCTTTATTTAACAAGCACTTGCAGAAGAGCTGTTATGGCCAAAGCACTTTGTTTCATAGCAAGATGAATAATACATGTGTCCTTTCTTATTCCAAAAGGTGGATAGACCCAGGGGCACCTGGCTGTGGCTCTGGTCAGACAACATACAGATCAGTGGCATTATATATTTCTTCATTTTATCAATTTTTATTATGTTATGTTAATCACCACACAGTACATCATTAGTTTTTGAGATAGAGTTCCATGATTCATTGTTTGCATATAACAGCCAGTGCTCCATGCAATATGTGCCCTACGTAATACACATCGCTGGACTTACCCATTCCCCCACCCCCTCCACTCTAAAACCCTCAGATTGATTCCCAGAGTCCATAGTCTCTCATTCATTTCTCCCTCTGATTCCACCCCCCTTCATTTTTCCCTTCCCTCTCCTAATGTCTTCCATGCTACTATTCCTTATGTTCCACAAATAAGTGAAACCAAATGATAATTGTCTTTCTCTACTTGACTTATTTCACTTTGCATATTCTCCTGTTCCATCCATGTTGATGCAAATGTTGAGTATTCATCCTTTCTGATGGCTGAGTGATATTCCATTGTATATATGGGCCACATCTTCATTACCCATTTTCCTATTGAAGGACATCTCATTCCTTCCACAGTTTAGTGATTGTGGATATTGCTGCTATGAATATTAGGGTGCATGTGACCATTCTTTTCACTATATCTGTATCTTTGGGGTGAATACCTGGTAGTGCAATTACTGGGTCACAGAGTAGCTCTATTTTTAAATTTTTTGGGAAGCTCTGCAGTGTTTTCCAAAGTGGCTACACCAACTGGCATTCCCACCAACAGTGAAAGAGGGTTCCCCTTTCTCCACAAGCTCTCCAACATTTGATGTTTTTATCTTGTCAATTATCGCCATTCTAACTGGTGTAAGATGATATCTCAATGTGGTTTTGATTTCAATCTCCCTGAGGGCTAATGATGGTGAACATTTTTTTCATGTGTCCATTAACCATTTGTATGTCTTTGAAGAAGTGTCTGTTCATGTCTTCCCATTTTTTGACTTGATTATTAGTTTGAGAAGTTCTTTATAGATCATGGATACCAGTCCTTTATCTGTAGTATCATTTTCAAATATCTTCTCCCATTCTGTAGATTGTCTCTGAGTTTTGTTGACTATTTCCTTTGATGTGCAGAAGGTTTTATCTAGAGGAAGTCCCAAAAGTTCTTTTTTTGTTTTTGTTTCCCTTGCCTTTGGAGATGTGTCATGTTTGAAGTGCTGTGGCTGATGTCAAAGAGGTTAGTGTGGATTCCTGCCTCACATTGAGGTCTTTTATCCATTTAGAGTTTATCTTTGTGTATGGTGTAAGTGAATGGTCGAGTTTCATTCTTCTGTATACAGTGGCCCAATTTTCCCAGCACCATTTATTGAAGAGACTGTCTTTTTCCCATAGTATATTTCCCCTGCTTTGTTGAAGATTAATTGACCATATATTCGAAAGATTTCATTTTAAAATAATCTCTTCACCCAGCATGGGACTAGAACTCCCAACCTTAAGATCAATGGTTGCAGACTTCTGACTCAGCCAGCCAGGTGCTCCTCTTTATTTTGCTTTAAAATGTTTATATTGGATTTTCCATATAAAGTATCATGTCATCTGCAAAGAGAGACAGTTGGACTTTTTCCTTGCCAATTTGAATACCTTTTATTTCTCTTTGTTGTCTGATTGCTGTTGCTAGGACTTCTAATACTATGTTGAACAAGAGTGGTGAGAGTGGGCATCCTTGTCTTGTTCCTGATCTCAACGGGAAGGCTGTGAGCTTCTTCCCATTGAGGATGATGTTTGCTGTGGGTCTTTCATAGATAGACTCCACCCCCAAACTATTAGAACTCATACAGCAATTCAGTAACATGGCAGGATACAAAGTCAATGTACAGAAATCAGTGGCATTCTTATACACTAACAATGAAAATACAGAAAGGGAAATTAAAGAATCGATTCCATTTACTATAGCACCAAGAATCATAAGATACCTGGGAATAAACCTAACCAAAGAGGTAAAGGATCTGTACTCGAGGAACTACAAAACACTCATGAAAGAAATTGAAGAAGACATAAAAAGATGGAAGACCATTCCATGTTCTTGGATTGGAAGAATAAACACTATTAAAATGTCTAAACTACCTAGAGCAATCTATACTTTTAATGCCATTCCCATCAAAATTCCACTGGTATTTTTCAAAGAGCTGGAGCAAATAATCCTAAAATTTGTATGGAATCAGAAGAGACCCTGAATCGCTAAGGAAATGTTGAAAAACAAAAATAAAACTGGTGGCATCTCATTACCTGATTTCAAGCTTTACTACAAAGCTGTGATC